>QTSX02006687.1:0-79033 GCA_014839935.2 Entomophthora muscae | reverse complement strand
CATTATTGGAAGACCCAGTCTAGCCCTGCATGATTTTTTCAAGGCCAGGGAACAGCTTGTTTATGTGGCTGTTATTAAAAGAAGAAATAATAATTTTTATTAAAAAATTAAACTCAAAAAGAAGAGTTTATATTTTTTCAATTTTATTGTTAAATATGTTAATTTGGTGATAGTAGGATCTAAATTTTAGCCGTTCTAAAATGGAATAGGGTGATTTTTGAGAATGCCTATGATTCCTAAAAGAATTAGCACAAATTCACTCTGGATCCTTTGAAATCCTTTTTATGACACCCTTAAATTAAATTTATTTCAAATTCACCTCAATTATGACTTGAAATTTGGTTCTTGGATTTGAAAATCTTACAATTTTATATTTGTTACTAATTTTATTTTGTCTACAATTTTTTAGACATGCAGTAAATCTAAAATTGTACATTATAACCCTGCATTTCCAATTCATGTATCCCGCAATTATTTGCTGTGTTTTATCTTTAGTTGAGTTATCTTTTCAAGGGATTCAAAATTTGCAATTTAAATCAATCAAAAAGTCGAATTAAATGGTTGATTTTATTAAATATTTTAATTTTCACTCAGCTGAGTTGCCTGCAAATGTGATTTGAAATTTGGACCAAGTATTTGATAATCCCACATTTTTATATTTAGGTTCTGAATTTAAAGTAGTATAAAACCCCGGTAGTATGAGAATGGCAGTATCATCATTCTGATTAAAAAATAATGTTCCTTTGGTTTAAGAAAATTTTACCCTATCTAGTTATAGTGATTTTCCACTTCCACTCTAGACCCTCAGACACCAAGTCACCCACCCTTTCTAGTGACCAACCCACGGCCTCACTTCCTGTGCTATACTGTCCGCCTGGATCACCCTTAGGACCTGCAAATTTTACCAAGTATCCTCTAAATTCCTCCTACTCTGAGTTTAACATGGAGAATATACTTATTGCCAACCTCTTGGTAAGAATCAGAGTCATCAAACCATTAGTTGTGAATGAAAGCAGCACACAAGACCACCCAGATTTTTCTGTGAAAAATACAGCTATCTGCCTGCTTATCTTATATCAATGTCCCACCTCTAACCCCACAATGCAACCACCTATTAGAACTTATGTATCTGCAAACATCACATTGATCCAGCTGTTTATAGTACTCTATTTTACTCTCACAGGCTTAGTGAACTTGATGATGCCAAACTCTTGTACCTGGTCCTTGCTTGAGTGACTCCTATATTATGTTATTGTGAGTTCTGGGGCTAAACTAAGGTTGGCTCCCATCCTGGGGGAAAGGCCCACCAGGACACCATCCACTTTAATACTGGGATGACTGCTTAAATGGGTGTCCAGAGGAAGAACACAGGGGAAAATTTTGAAAAGTAAAAGTTCATTCCCATAAGTGCCATTCCTCCAAGTAGCCAGTGGTACACTAGGAAGAGTATTTCTGAAGCACGGGGGCAACCAGAGGGGTGGTTTTAGGTGCTCTCATAGGGGAAACAGACAAAAATATGTCTTTACTACAAGAAACTTCAAGATCTAAGTCAGGAAGAGACAGGTCAAGGCCGTCACAGGTGAGGCTCTTTGCCAAGTTCTCACCAGTAACAAAGAAATCTTGGGCCCTGCCAGGCAGGTCCTTAAGCATATGCAAGAGTTTAATGGAATTATCCCTCACAATGTGGGCAGAGGATAATAATTACAACCAGAGGTCTGGAGAAGTTGACCAGATCATAGACATAGCAGGGGCTAAGGTAAACACCACAAACTTGAGTACTGGAAGCAACATTTCTGAATTATCCAGTAAGTTTGGGGCCCTTAGGATGAACTGCAAGATCTTGATTAATAAAAAAGTTGGAGTCCAGGGGTAACTTTGGTGGATTTAAATGGGTCAGGTGCACTTGAACTTACAAAAAACCCACAGAACACCTAGAAAAGACTATGGCATTAAGTAAGTGGCTTTGGGTTTGACGCAAAGCAAAAGCTGGAAGTTTTTAAGCTTAAAGTAAGTAAATACAGTGGTTTTAACACTAATATTAAACTTGAAACTAGATTTTTGAAATATTGGTGTAATAAGTTGACATCAATACTAAATTTAACTTATAGGGCTCTAAAAAGACAATGGAGGGCCAGAGAAAGGTAGAGGTAAGATAGAAGAATAATTTCTATTAACAATTTCAAAGTGAAAGGCATAAACAAAGTCTCCAAAATTAAACTGTTTTTATGAAAATTTTCACCAAACTTTTATTGTGAAATAATGAATAATCAGGGGAGCAAAAATTCCCCTGTCTTTCCTTAAAAGATAGTGATTAAATTTGAAAGGTCACCTGACTCAGACAGTAAATCTGATTGTCCAGGAGAGAATTTTTGCAAGGGAGTTTCAGGGAGTTTGGAGAGTTCCCATTAATTTCTGATCTAACCCCTGATTGGCAGGTTCTTATAACATACTTCAGGGTCCCATTGATTCCAGCTGGATTGTAATTTGCTGATTTTGCAGAAGTGCGTCCTAATTAGTTGGATTGTGGTTGCTTCAAGTGACAACAAAACCAAGCCAACAAGTAGTCCAAATTGATCAGGGATTCTTCCCGGGTCAGATCAACATTATGAGCATCAGTAGATGCTGCCAGGGAAGAGTACATCAAGGCAAATCTCCTGTCAATTGTGTGCGCTAAATAATCTAGCAAATTCAGAGTTTAACAGGGGGTTTGGGAAGTTTTATTAGTGTGGCAGGGAAATATTGTTCTAAGATCAAAAGGGGAGTAACTTTACAGTTATCAAGTTAGTACATATGTTATAGTAGGATATTCCCACTGGCCCATCAGTTTTTCTGCCTGTGTCATCTGATGGCTCTACCCAGGCCTGGCTTCCTGACATGTGGCTTAACATTTTCAGCTTACAGAATGGTAAACTTAGAGCCCCAAACTTTTCACATAATAATAAGACTACTTATTACAATATGTAGTAATTAGTTTTTAAAATTATATGACCATAACTTTATTATAACCAAAAACCAAAACAGCCTATTTTCAGACTATATTTCAAACCCAATATTAATTTAATTAAGATTTATATGTTTTTACATAGTGATTTACTTCAATAATGCTGACTGTCTACAAGTCAAAAGTCAAAATTAAAACAATATTTTAGGCTGACTGTCCAAATACCTAATTTTACTATAAGCCAACACTCAGAATGTTGACACTAAACATTTAAATGTAGTTTTGTCCAACTTTTTTAATAAAAAGCCTCATTAATGCATATAATATATATTGAAGGTTTTTTTTGCATTTTATATATAATAATCCTCCACAACTTAATATTTTCAGCTTTAACTTTCATTTTTTATACTTTAAAAACAGCCCTTTATCTAGCCCCTTTTTCAATACAGTAGTTTTAAAAGATATGACAACAACCAAAAAATACTTCAGATTTAAACAAAAAGAACTCAGATTTAAGCATATTTCAACTATCAGTATAAAATATACACTTTTTTAACAGGTATTTTTGGTGTTAATGGACAAAAAAATGTTAACACAGCAACAAAGTGTTCACACTTCAAACAAAAATATTCAAAATACAAACCAAAATACATGGATTCACAGACTAAATGGTTTGAGTTGACCTTTGTTGTACATATGGGTCATTATTTTAGGGATTAGGCCATTTTCTAATGCACATGCTGCTCAAGTTGCAGCATAACACAGTTTGATTTTGAAAAAGTAACTAATTACACATTTTATATTTAAAGCATTAATAACTCAATGAAAAATTAATATTTTTTCACATTGTAAACTATCAAAATAAAGCTAAAAATCCCATTTTTCTATTGGTGTAATTATTTTAATATGTATACTATACTTAATATTAAATAGAAAGTAATTTGAAAGATTATAATCCAGATTTTATTACATGATTCTACTAATGATATAAAGTAGAAAACTTCAAAGCTAATAAATGCTCTTTTTTAAGAACAAAAGAGCTTTTTTATTTAACAAAATTAAAGATAAGATTAAGAGCTTTATTTTTGCATTTTATTTTATTTAAAAAGCTCAATTATTTAGGATTTTACAGTAGTTTGAAGTTAGGATGCTTTTATCACTGTTTAGATTCATTTTAAGGTTTAAGTGAGCTTTGAACCTCAAATTAAGCATTCTTTAAATGGAGTTCTTTGATATTTTATCATTTTAAAAATATGCAGAAGTGTTACAATTAACTGAATACATCATTTTAATTTATTTGCATTGATTATAAAGAGGATATGATGCAATAATAATGCTTAGCTGCTTCACATATATCACTTGTGCATGAAAACTAGGTATTTAATTAATTCTGCAAACATAAATTCAAGTTCAAACTATAGTAAAAGCTATCACACCATTTCTTTCAGAATGGTGTCATTTAGCTTGGTATATAAGAGCTAAAGTACCACAGAGCTTCTAATCCAAATAACCCAATTCAAAGACCACATTCTGATCATAACTACTCCATCATTAAGGCACACATCAAAGATCTGACCTAATTACAGATTCAAAATACTACCATGTCCTCAGTTAAATTTACTTCTTCCATGCTACCCTTTTTTCCCTTGGGAGCTTCAACAAAAAGAGAGAGAATTGCAATGTTAAAAAAGGCATTCCTCTTTATTGCTGGCAATGATCTTGATAATTTCATCAAGCACTTCCTTACTCAAACTGAATTTGGGAAAGCTCAGTTCCTGCCAACTATTCAAAATCAAAAAGGCAATGAGTTCATTGAAAACTTAAAGGATCTCATGAAATCTTCTCCCCAAAAGCATCTCCCAGTCTTGCAATCTTTGGTTACTTCCAGCTACTCTTTAAAAGAGCTTAATGATATGGGGTTAAATATAACCAAAAGTGAGTTTGAATACTCAAAAAAATGTAAGCTTAAACAAAAAAGCCAAAAATAAATAACTATTCATCAAAAAAAGAAATGACAAAAAATAATTAAAAAATTGCTGGAAAATTCTTTTGAAACAAGCCAGTTTACAAAAAAGTGCCTGAAAAAATTTATAAAGTTATAGAAAAAGAGATGAGTAATTACTCAACTGAAATTAAATATTTTCTACTTAAAACAAAAAAGAAATATATGAAAATATGAAAATAAAAAATGAAATTTCAGTTTCAATTTCTACTTACTATAAATTAATCCCTAAAAATATAATAAAAAGTAAAAAATAAACTGATATGTGCAATATTTGTAATTTAAAAAATTCACTAGAAAAAAGAAGGAAGAATGTGAAAGTAAAAACTTACCATTACCAGAATCTATAGACAATGGCTTAAATACTATTAATCAGCACCAAGACTTTTATGTTCATCAAAATAGGGAATAAAACAGATATTTATGAATTGGATGATGAGCTTTGTTTTGTAGTTATAGATTATAAAGAAAACTTAAAGGTTGGAAGTGGTCCAATTGAGACCAATAATTGTTTTTATTCAAAAAAACCTATCTTGTTATTAGGGGTTGCATTAGTTTTTAAAGAAAACAATAAAGTTAAATATTAATACCATGATTTTTTATCTCAAATATTGTCTCAGGATTATTTGTTTTCAGGTGAATGTCTAATAAGTCTTCTTAAATTAGATAGATTTAAAAAAATAAAAAATAAAAGTGTGGACTGATAATGGAAATCATTTTAGATCATATGAATTTTTATATTACTTATTTAAAGAGGCACCTAAATATATTAAGGGTTCTGTAAAATATAATTGTTTTGTTGAATGTCATGGAAAAAGCATTGTTGATGGTCACTTTGGGGTAATACAAAAATGTTAAAGGAAAAAGAAAATGAGCTTTATATTAAAAATATTAATGATCTTAAAAATATTTTTGAGCAAGAAGAAAAAAGAAAAGAATGATATAAATCAGTACTATCAGGCTCAAAAATTTCTTAAAAGTCATTCTTTTATATTTATGAAAGAAAAGTTTGGCCTATAAAAAGAGAGCTTGAAGTTAAAAATCTGCGTGTTAATCTTTCATATTTGATGAAAGATGGGAAGTTATATACTTCACCTCTAACATTTGAAAGTTTACAGTAGTTTTAAAAGCTATGACAACAACCAAAAATACCTCAGATTTAAACAAAATGATTTCAGATTTAAACAAAATCCATCTCTCAGGTTAAAATATACACTCTGTTAACAGGGTTTATTGACGTTAATGGGCAAAATGGGTCAACACAGCAACAAAGTACTCACGCACAAAGAAAACCCATTCAAAATACAATCCAAAATACATTGATTCACAAAAAAATGGTGTGAGTTGACTTTTGGTGTACATATGTTTACTATGTGAATCAGTGACAAAATACACCCAAGCGTGGTGTGTCAAAACTCAATCCAAAAACAAAACACAATAGCAACTCACTATGTAAACAAAATCACTCAATCAGTTTGTGCAATGGGTTGTAATCATGAATGATACCAAGGTATCTAGAATAAGACATGAGTTCTGAAACATAATTTTTAAAATATTGTGTTGGGTGTTTGAATTTGGCAGTAAAATCTAGGGAAATGGGTAAAATTTTTCATGTATTCTAAAATGGGTGTTGTAAAACCAAAACCAACTAGCTAAGAAATAAAAAATCTATAATTGGGATATTGGGTGGGATAAAATATTAATTGAATATCCATAAACAGATAAAAGAAAAAATTAAAAATAAGGATTAACTTAATTAAGTCTTATTTAATATTTTATTAAATTCTCAAAATGGAAGGAACACAGCAACAGACTACCATTGCACCTGTTGTGCGCCGCGGTTGCAGTTGCCCCCGCGAGTCAAAGAATAGACTTAGTACAACACAAGTGCCTACTCAGAAGGGAGGCAAGAGAGGAGAGTTCCATAGTGACGCTGCACTGACACAGCCGGTTCAAGGAGCACAAGCTTCTAGGGTGCAGAGCATCAACCCTTGGGTCCTAAAGCTGACCCAGAAGCCCACCAAGGTTACAACTACCAAAACAGTTAGAAACAAGGAGGTAGAACTTACTTTGTATGTGTTTGACGTTGTGTACCAACAAGAGTTGGTCCCATCAGCCATGCTGGAGAAGGTGAAGCCTGTACTTGATAATAGCTATGAGCCCTAGGTCAGTGATGGCAATCAGGAGGATGATGAGGAGCCCCAGTTCTACCAAAACAATGAGGGACAGCTGGTGTTAAAGAAAGTTGCTGAGTTTTACACCAAGGTGCCCATGCCCTGTGTTGTGCCCAACGCCAACAAGCCAATCCCCACTGCTAAAAAGCCCGCTCACAAGCGCATTCCTGACATTAAGTGCATCATCCTTCTCTGGCTCATGCAGGAATCTGGTGATTACAAGGCAGCTGCGGCTCTTGTTAGGGTGGATCCCAAGTACGCCTTGAAGACCTTCAACAAGTTCATTGATACTGGCCAAGTCCTTGCCACGGAGAAATTTTGCGTATTTCAACCATGCTCACCAAGGAGCACAAATGGGCAATCTGCCAGTGGATCACCCAGGACTGCCATCTTGAACTGGCAAATATAAAGGCCATTTTCAAGTCTGCTTTTGGGATTGAGGCCTCAATTTCCTTCTATTATCATTTGATCAAGGGAATGCGCTTTTCCTGGAAAAAGCTTGGGGTATTTCCCTACAATTGAAACAGCCCAGCCAATATTGAGACCCGGAAAAATTACGCTGAGGTGTACACTGCCCTCAAAGCCAAGGGGACAGTGAAATTCTATTATATCAACAAATCAGCATTTGCCTTGTCAATGCACAATGGATATGGTTATGTCCCCAAAGGCTCCAATGACAGGATGGCTTGGTGTGCTGCAGTCCGCGCCACAGCCTACTCAATGGTGGCTCTACTTGGTCCAAAGTGGGTTGAGCTTTATCAAATGATATTGGGTTCTCACAACAGCAGGATCTTCTTGTCATTCCTCCAATTGATCCAGGAGCACCTGAGGCGCACGAGCCCAGGCTTCACCAACATAATTGTATTGGACAATGTTGGTCTCCACAAGGTGGCAGATATTCTTGAAGAATTTACATCATTTGACACCAGCATTTCAGTGGGCCCCCAGAATTTGGCCACGGCAAATTCGCGCTTTCTTCCTCCCTGTCTATTTGCCCTTCCTAAATCCCATTGAGGAAGTCTTTGGGTGGCTCAAGCAAGTTGTCAAGCAAGGAACCCCAACAGGGACCAAGGACCTGTTTGATTTGCTGCAGGCCTAGATTCATACCCTCCCAGCTGAGACTGTGGCCAAATTCTATGGCCACACTGATTTTTTCATCCCTGCATGCCTAGCTAAACAGCCAATTAATTAAAGGCTTAGTGTGTCCAACTTTTTTTACATTCTCTAATTTACTATCCAAGATTTATTATTCATCATTTTATATTTAGATGGTTCCATGCCCGCAATCACATTCAGAAGGACCATCAATAGATGTAAGTAATTTATTTTATTATATATTGTTTAATATGTCATCTGAGGTTATCCCAAACGCTTGATACTGGATTACGCAAATATATTTATATCACTTTTGCCAAATAAATATAAAATAGTCTTATAAAAATTAAACGTAAATTGTAAGGTTGAAATTTATTTTATTACCGTATTATTTTGTACTTTTATGAAATCCATTTCCGCAATATATTTTGCAAAACTTGTTTGCTAAAATATTATTTGAAAATTTATTTATAATATAAAAATATAGTAGAGTAAAAATATATTTATTGATATAGAGATAATATTAAGTGCACCTGTAATGGGTTTGGCGGTATGTACCCACCCCACAATGGAGGTGGCACACAACCTCCACCGCCACACTGTGGATGGTGAATACACCTGTATTAAAGTATTTGTGCCTTATAGTAAAAGGAAGGATGGTGAGGTGGGAATGGAGGAGCAGCTTTTCTGGCAGGGCTGCAAACCTGAAGATGCCAGCCAGGACCAGGGCGTCCTGGATGACGTGATCCACCAAGTTGTACCCAAGGGGACCTTCTTCCCATCCAGTGAGAGCCTGGCCTTGTCAACCCTAAGAAGGACCCCATCTAGGTCCTCTACACTGGCGCTCATCCCAAAGAAGAAAAGATAACCAAGGTAAACAACAAGGTGAAGTCTTTGTCCAGAAAAGGCTTCTGTAAACTCGCACAATTTGTTGTATACAGCGCTAATCTTCTTCTTGTGCTTGGTTTTGGCAAAGGTCAGCTCCATAGCTGCAGGGACCCCCGTCTCGTTGGCACTCCAGGCCAGCCCAAAGTCCGCCAGGAGGATTTTGGTCTTCTTTACAGCTGTTTCATCTGCAACAGCCAATTTTGACACCACATGTCCAAAGTTCTCTAATAGGTAAGAGATGGTATGCTCCACCAGGAAGCAGAAGCAAGCAGCCGCATGAGCCTGGCCCATCTCTGGTATATTCTTGAATGGGAGCGTTACCAGGACATCCCAAATAAGCTCAATAGAGTTTACACAGTAAATTCCACCGAGGTTAACTGGATCCAGGCGGACCAGTTGGGCATCCTTGTAGGCAGTAACTGCCCACTCAGATGCCCCCTCACCATGCAAAAGCCCAGCTAATGCCTCCCTGGACATTGGGAATGTACCATGAATCCTGTCTTTAAGCTCCCGCAAGACAGGGGGATAGGAAAAGCTGCCTTGCCACATGATTGCATAGTTGGCATAGAAGGTGGGGGGACAAAAGGGACCAGGACCCGGTGGAGTTAACCATCAACATCTTCTAAAAAAAGGTAAGTATTTAAGAATTTTTATTGATTATAAGTTTTTAGGTTTCCTTCTTGGGTTTCTTCCTTGCCGGCAGCTTCAACCAGCTTTGCCATTCTTGGCGCAAGCAGTTGTGTGGACAATTTGATATCCTCTGCCCTGGCACACTTGGCGGGTTTGAGGTGGGCATACATCTCCAGGTCATCAACCCAGACAGACGTCGTGGAAAGATTGTATGCCTTGAACTGGAGCCCCTTGACCACAGTTTTTTGAATATTTAGTAGGCGCTTGATTGTCTGCTATGGGGTGTCAGGCATTTTTTACATTAGTGCCTTTGCGGACACCTTGTCAATTTTGTCCCCAGTGAGGACAACAGACTTCACCTTTGCTTTGACTTTGCGGTTAATGTCCTTTATTTTAGAAATTTCCAAGTTGAGGTCCTTAAGAAGCTTTTCCAATTCTCTCATTGATTTTTACTAACCTTTCCATATGTTTTTATAGATTTTGCCCCAATAAATTCTGTATTATTTTGATACTGTTGCCTCTTTGTTTATTCCTTTTTGTTTTCCTGTTTACTACATTATTCCATCTTTTTACCCATTGTGTATATGTTTTACGCTCATCTCAATATGTGTTGTTTTCTTTGTGTTGGCATTTTTTCCTTGATTACCATATTATTTTTGGCACTTGACATAGCCCCTTGTGAAAATAGTAACAACAATTTGATGATCAGCTAAATTTTAATTATAAAATTATAGTGTTAACTGTTTTTAGATAAAGTTGTTACTGATATGAATTCAAAACCTTAATGATAAACTTTAAGCCAATTAGGAGCCAAGTGATAAAGTGATTGTTGTGACATAAAGGGTCATTCAATAATTCTTTGATGCATGTGCGCTAATTAATATAATTGGCTGGATGTTTTGCCATTGTACGCCATTGCTGCTGTGGCAAGTTGTTGATGGACTAGTGCCCAATCAGCTCCTGGGTTAGAACTAGTCCATCAACAACTCGCCACAGCGGCAATGGCGTACAATGGCAAAAGATCCAGCTAATCATATTAATTAGCGCACATGCATCAAAGAATTATTGAATGACCCTTTATGTCATAACATACACTTTATCACTTGGCTCCTGATTGGCTTAAAGTTTATCATTAAGGTTTTGAATTTGGATCAGTAACAACTTTATCTAAAAACAGTTAACCTATAGTTTTCCAATTTAAATTCAGTTGATCACCAAATTGTTGTTAATATTTTTACAAGGGGATGTGTTTGGGTGCTAAAAATAACTGTGTTCAGGATCTAGATACACAACATAGTAAATATATGTTTTTATAGAAATAAGCTGAACATAAAGAATATAGCCAACTATAAACAAAGAGAACACAAAAAATTAAAATCAAAATAAAGATAATATAAATAGAAATTTTTGGAACCAGGGGGTTTATTGAGGCAGGGAAGAGTGATACCTAGTAGGAAGAATGGCGCAGGAAGGAAGACATAGAGGTGGTGCTGGCCTGAGGGGTCTGGGATTGGATGGGTTGGGTTTGCGGGTGGGGGGTGTTGGTGGCAGGGGTGGAGGCAGGATGATTGCACGTTATGGCCGCCATATACCGCTCATTGTACTCCTTATCAGTCATTGACTGGATGGGCTGGTAAGTGGCAGTGGCCTGAGGTGGAAGGTGCTTATCCTTGCGTGATTGATTGCCCATGTTCACATGGAAAACCATTTGCATAAAAAATTCAGCCACCATTTGGTGACCAAAGAGAGAATTGTGTTCAAGGACCCCAAGATAAAGATCATTAAAAGCCTGAGGGTGGCGCTCCCGTAGTGTATCTCCAATGTTAAAGAAGACAAAATCAGCCAGATGGACGTTGGCGTGACCAGCTGGGTACACAGAGGCCTGGTGTTTGCGTTCCTGGAAGGCCTTGAGGGCGGTGGAGCTTCTCTCCATCTGGTAGCTCAAAAAAACCTGATATTTGGAATTAGAGCCATCCCAGGAGTTGAGCAATCCACTGAGGATGTGGCCATATGACTACCTATCAATGAAATCAAGGTTTGTCCAATAATAGACAAAACTCTTGACTGAAACAGCCAGAAATGCACCAATGAATGACCCCTTCTTGACCTTCTTCCTTCCATTCTTGGTGGCAGCTTTTCCTTGCTCATCAAAATTGTCAAATGCAATTGATAACTTATAGTACAAGACAAACATGATGTCATCTGTTAGACTTGTCAAGCATCTGACCAGGGTTGATTTGATTGTGGTGTCATATGGGGAATTCTCAGTGCCATCCCATTGGTTGCTGGTAAAATTTGTAAGAACCCTAATTGAAGCCACATTTCTGTGCATCCAGAGCTGCACCATGCGCTCAGACACTCAAATTCCATGGTGCGCAAGTTGCTTCTGGACCTGGGTCAAGGGAAGCTTGGGGTCCTGCTGGAGGAGGTCAAGCATTATTGGTATGCCTCATTGATCTGGGACTCTGTGGCCTTCTTTGGCTTCTTGGCTGTCCCAATCAGATTTCCCTTATTCATCAGGTTGTTGAATTCCAGCATGACAGTAGCCCAGGTAAATTGTAATTGGCTGGCTATCTGATCCCAGGACAGACCCTGCAGGTTGAGTGCCACAATTTCCTGAAGAATTTGGGCAGTGATTATTCTGTGTTTGGGGCGCTGGATGGCAGGAGCTGAAGCCTGATTGGCTGAGGGGGGGCAGGTTGGGCGATGGCAGGAAGTTGTTCCAAATCAAGGCTGCCATCCTGATTGGTTGGTTGACAGGCAGCTTGTGCAGGGGTGGGTGTGGGAGCAAGGGCAGAGCTAGACGCTAAGTGACTCTCAAACAAGTCAAAGCCATATGGTTTGGGGGACAGTAACAGGTCATCTTCCTTGTTACCTGCCTCAAAGGCTTGGGTGTAAAAAGGTGCCTCCACATTCTGAGCCTCACCTCCATTGAAGCTGGTCTGGCTGCTGCTGGCTTGGCTGCTGGCGCCATCAAAGATATTGCTGTTAAAAACCATTGTAAAAAACCTAGGATAAAATCACTAAAAGTAGAAATTTTAAAATTTAATGATTTATTCTTATTGTAATCTCAAGTCCATATTTGGAAGGTTCTCAAAACCTTTTCATACAAATATGGAGCCATGAAAATGGATAAAATGCCTCTGTTCCTAAATTGAATAGCTATTGATTGGCTGTTAAACTGTTATTTTTCTATTTTAGGCTGCTCATACTACACATCTTGTGTGGTTTCATTTTGTTTTGGGCTAGTGAAATCTTGCTTCTAGGTTGCTCTATTTTTGTTTCATTTTAGTTCTTCTGTTGGTGCCTGATATGAATCCTGATTGGATTATAATATACTCTGGAACAGCATCCATCCATTTCACTTGTTGTGTCAGTTCATTTTGTTTGTGGTTTGAACTACACCACTTGATGTTTGCTTTAATTTTGTATAATGTGTTAGTGAATTTTTTTGGTTTGACAGTTCATTTAGTAACCAAAAATATTTAAATTAATTAAATCCTGAATCTTGCGCAACTTGGATTTTGTTTGAATCTGAAATCATTTCGTTTAAATCTGAAGTGTTTTTGATTGTCACTATAGCTTTTAAAACTACTGTATCAGAATATTCTGAGATAACTTATCATTTGAAATCATGTGATGGTACCAGAGAAACAAAAATATTAGAAGATTCTAGTGATGTATTTGGGCAAGTTCATGAAGTAGGGCAACTTACTAGAGGATGTATTTTAAATAGCGTTATCAGTCTTTCAAAAACAACAACCTTTTTTCTGAAACAAACTAAGAATATTTATGATGAGCCAAAGATAGGGTAATAGCATTTATAGCTTTGGGGCTGCAATTACTCTCCCATGCAACTCATCATAAATATTTTTGGTTTGTAGTTTGTAGTTTGTAGTAGTACTTAAGATATTTTCAGTAATATTATAAGTTGCAATTTTTGATTCTAAAATTGATGACTTATTTTTTAAAAAAAATCATCTAAGCCCAAGATCAATTAAAGTTTTGGGATTAATTGTATTTTAAGCTTTCTGAATAATTATAATATGAATAATGTGATTAAGTTATAAAATAACTAATCTGGCACCTGGGCATAACAAGAAAAATCATGACCCATATGTTTACTATATGAATTGGCAACAAAATACACTCACATGTAGTGAGTCAAAACTCAAACCAAAAACAAAGCACAATAGCAGCTCAAAATGTAAACAAAACTACTCAGCTGTTGTGTGCAATTAATTGTAGACAAGAATGATACCAAAGTATCTAAAATAAGGCACAGGATCTGAAACATAAATTTTAAAAATATTGTGATGGGTGTTTAAATTTGGCAGTAAAATCTGGGAAAAAGGGTGGAAAATATTTGGGTGCTCTAAAATGTACATTGTAAAGCCAAAAACAAATAATTAAGAAATAAAAATCTATAATCAGGATATTGGGTGGGGAAAAATATTAATTAATAACCATATTCAGATAAAAACAAAAATCAAAACAGGGGAGTAACTTGATTGCATTTTAATTAGTATTTATTAAATTTTAAATGGGAGGAGCACAACAAGAGAGTAACAATGCACCTGTTGTGCGCTGCGGTTGGGGATGTCCCTGCAGGTCAAAAAATTGAGTTGGTACAACACAAGTGCCTACTCAGGAAGGAGACAAGAGAGGGGAGAATATTGATGGTATTGCACTTAAACACCCAGTTCAGATAGTACAAGGTGCAAGGGTGTTGAGCATCAACCCTCAGGTCTTTAAGCTGACCCAGAAGCCCACCAAGGTTACCACTACAAAGAAAGTTATCAACAAAGAGGTAGAACTTAATTCATATGTGTTTGACCCTGTGTAGTTCCAGGAATCAGTACTGGCAGCCATTATGGAGAAGGTGAAGCCTGTGATTGACACTAGTTACAAGCCCCACATCAGTGACAGCAACCAGGAAGACAATGGCAAGCCCAAGTTCTATAGGACTACAGAGGGACAGCTTGTGCTCAAGAAGGCTGCAGTCTTCTACAACAAGGTGCTCATGCATTATGTGCCAGTCCCTGAGCAGGATCCCAGTTTAACTAAACCCACTAAGGCCACCAGGAATGTAAGGTTTTTCCCAATAGGATGCAAGATTATATACTATACCCTGTAAAGTGTTTGGGTTGATATTTAACAAGTAAAGGAAATTAGGTACTGTTTGTAAAAGGATCATTACTAAGCCTGCTAGAAACTTATAGTTTGACACAAAAGGTTTTTTTTGAATTCACTAAACCTAAACAAACTATATAAAATAATGTATTGAAAAAAATATTTTTAACTAAAAAAATGTCTATGTTGGGATATTCCATGTAGGAGTATTTTATCATGAAAGGAGAGGGGTTATACCTCATGTAAAAGAATGGTGACAACAAACCAATTACTTGTTATCAGGCTATCTCCATTCTAATTATCCTAGCTATTAAAAGACTAGAAATTTAAAAGGAAAACTGGTGATCTAATCAGAAATGTATTTACTATAGCCTTAAAAGTTAATTTAAAAAGCTATGACTAAAAAATATAAATATAAATTTAAAAAGGTTTAAGATTAAGAAGTAAATTTAAAAGATTGAAGATAAAAACCTGTAGATAGTGATTTAGGAGAAAACCACTTAGAATTTCATCTTAAAGGCTTAATATACTAGGTATTTTTATTTATATATAAAGAAAACCAAGTCTTGGGGAGATCTTTAAGGCAAAACAGGGAGTTTCTGGACAGATGGGATTGATAGACCAGGAGAAACACACATGGTAGTTGGGGAATATGGTATTGGGAAACACAACCCAAATATCTGAAACTGCAGTGGTTGGGGAAAGGCGTCAGTTGTGTCAGCAACACCAGAAAAAAACCTATATAAAATAGGATTTATAATAAATTATAAAAGGAAATAGTTAAGGAATAAACAAAAGCAAAAGCAAACCCAAAATCAAACCTGAAGCAAAAAATAAAATCAAGGTAAGGATCTTGATTTAAAAAACTAATAATTTCTAAATTAAACTTAGATTTATATTTAAAGTTATAGTCTTTAAAAGGCCTGCCCTTAGGGGAAGGGCACAACATTAACCCCTTCTGATCCATGCTCAGGGTGGGCTTGTATATAGGACTCAAGAAGGTCAGAACAGTCTGTGAAGTTGAACAATGGTTCCCATGAACTCTCCTCTATGGGGTATCCTTTCCAAAGAACCAGGCACTGTAGCTTTCCATAGTGACAGAAGTGGTTGACTGTAGAGTCTACCTCATACTCAGGAGTGCCCTCAATCATGTGAGGAGAAGGTGGGGAAGCAGCCTGGGGCTTGAGCAGAGAAGCATGAGAAATGTCATGAATTCAATAACCAGGGGGAAGTTGAATACAATACATTATTTTAACAATTATATCAGTTATTCAAAAAGGTCCTATGAATCAAGGACCAAGATTATGGGATGACCATCTAATACGAAGATTCTTGATAATGAAGTATACCAAGTTTTTGACTTGGATAATTTTCCTTTCCTGACAATGTTGGTTGTTGTGGACCTTGTAAACCTTAATAAACTTAGAGAGGTTATTATTAAAGGAATCCTGGATGAGTTGTAGCTGGACCAGGAACTTTTCTGCTAATGGGGAACAGAAAGAGGAATTTACAGAAGAGATAAAGGATGAAGTATATCCTAAGTTTGCCATAAAATGGGGCATCTTATTAGAGGAGTTAGGGGTGGCCAGTTTGTCCATCTGTCTGTGGATGATAGGAGGTTGACATGCAACGTTTTATCCCAAGGTCTTTTGTCACTTAGGTCCAGTAGTGGGAGGTGAACTGGGGTCCTTGGTCAGTGATGATTTCTTCTGGGGTGCCATGTTATGTCAAGATGAGGTTGTGAAAGTGTCTGAAAAACTCAGCTGCCGTGCAGTGGATAGTAGTCAGGAGGAAGTAAGCCATTTTTGTGAAACAATTGACCATGACTAGGATTGCGTCAAAGGATTTTGAAGGAGGGAGTTCTACTATGTAAAACATTGACACCAACTTCCAGGGTCCAGCAGAGATGTCCAGAGGTCTCAGTAATCCTTCTGGCTTTGAGCGGCGCATTTTGGTTCTTCCGCAGGTTTCATAACCCTTGATGTAGGAAGCTACCTCCTTGTCCATGCATGGCCATGCATAGTTCTGCTTGATACTTAAGAGGGATTTGTGTCTACCAGGGTGGCCAGCCATCTCTGAATTGTGGTGGTCAATCAATATGTTGGTTTGGTTTGTGTAAGAGAGGGGGCTAAACTAACTAAGTTTGGCTCCCATCCTGGGGGAAGGATCCACCAGGACACCATCCAGTGCAGGACTGGGATGGCTGCTCAAAGGGGCGTCCATAGGGAGGACGTAGCAGATAAACAGGGGAAGTATGAATCCAAGCCCATCAATAACATCCCACCAAGCAACCATGGAGCACGCTTGGGACCCAACTCTTGCCCCACCAAGTCCTCTTCTGGGGCCTGTGAGACTGGGATCTACAAGGGAAATGGGGACGGACTAGGGGTCATGGGTGGAAAGGAATTGAGGGCAGAGGGCTCAAGGTTGTCACAGGTCAAGCTTCTTACAACATTCTCACTGGTGGCAAAGAAATCCTGGGCGCAACCGGGGATGTTCTCTAGTAAGTGCATGAACTGATCTGGATGAGAACCAACATGGTGAATGAAATGGGAAATACACCCCCACAGATCTGGGGTAGTACACCATATCAACACCAGAGCCAATGCCAAGGTGTAAACAACAAACTTGACAAGAGGCACCAACATTTGTCTCAGTTTTAGGATCAGGGGTCAACAGCAGTAGTTTTTGTCCCTCTAAGGTTCTTCTTAACTTTAATTGACAGCACAAAAAAGTGGACAACCAAAGGTCTAGCAAAACAATATAGTCAAGGAGAGGATGAGAGGAGCAAGAACGCCAGCCATGGGACAACAGCACCTCTCAAAAGCAGGTTTATTAAATTTAAAGTGTATGAGAAGTAAAACACGGGTTGAAAGTGAAAGGACAATGATTTTGAACTTAAAGTAAGTAGTTATAGTGCTTTTAATACTAATTTTAAAAATTGAATCAAATTCTCAAAAGCAACTAAGGTAAGCATAAGCAACAACACTAACGTTAACTTTAGGGGCTTCAAAAAGGACACCAGGAACCAGGGGAAGACCAGTAAGGTAAGGAATAATAGAGTAAATACTAATAAGGTCAAAGACAATAATGGGCCAAGAAAAAAGGGCCCAAAAATATCAATAAACTTAGTTCAAAAGTATAAACTTTAATGATAAAGAATGAGCAAGCAGGGGACTGAAATTCCCCAGTTTTGCTTTAAGGGAGGCCATCTGAATTTGCAAGGTCAGGTGACCTCAGCCAGTCATTTGATTAGATGAGATAGAATTTTTTCCAGTAGTTTCAGGGAGCTTAGATGGTTTCTCTCCAATTTCTGATCCCACCTCTGATTGGCTAGTGCCTAGAGGACACTTCTGGATGCCATTAATTTCAGTTGGAATGAATTTTGTTGATTTAACCAAAGTGCAACCTGGTTGATTAGACCTAATCAATTTTAAATACAGGCAAGCCCAAGCCAAAAAATAATCCAAATTGATCAGAGATTCTTCCCAAGAAGGAAAAGAGTTCAAAAAATCAGTATTTGCCACCTGGGAAGGTTATGCCAACACAAATCTTGCATCAATTGTATGGACTAAATCCTCAAGAGAATTAAGGGGCTTGGCTGGCTTTGGAGCAGATTTTTTTGTGCGTTGTGGGAAGATTGTCCTATCCAAGGCTAAAGGGGGGAGTGACTTTACAGGTTGGGCCTTCAGGTACATAGATTATGTTGTGGAGCAGCAGGGTAGCGCCTTTCAGGAAGTAACTTTTCTTTGAGTGATGGCAATATGGGTCCTTTATCAGGGCTTTGACTAGTTGGGTTGAATAAGCGTCTTGTTTCTGAGCTCTCATCATGTTGGGGTTTCTGGCAGCAATCTTCAAGTACATCAGTTGCATTCCTAGGCTTGCAGGATCTATTAGTGTATGGGTGTTGCAGTCCTTGATTTCTGTAGAGGAGGGGGTAAGGTTGGCTCTCCTGCTCAAGGCGTCTGGTACTATGTTTGCCTTTCCGGGCTTGTAGTCTATGGTCAAGGTGTAGTTGGCCAGCTCTAAGGCCCATCTTGATTGTCATTGGTTCAGCTGGCATGGTTTGAAGAAATAGACTAAGTTATTGTGGTTGGTTAGGACCTTTACTGGAAATTTTGCACCACATAGGTACCAGTGCCAATGTTTCAAGGTCTTCATTATTGCAAGCATCTCCTTGTTGTAGATCAGGTAGTTTCCTTTGGAAGGCATAATCTTCTTGGAGTAATATGCTACAGGATGTAGCATAATATCATCTCCCTCCTGAAGAAGGACCCCACCCACCGCAAAGTCAGCATGTTGATTTCCAGTACAAATGGCTTGGATGGGTCAGGCATTGCCAGGACATGTGCAGAGGTGAACGCGAGTTTCAGGGCTTCAAATGCTGATGTGCATTTGTTAGTCCAGGTAAAGATGACCTTGTCAGAGCAAAGACGGGTCAGGGGCAATTTAATATGAGAGAAACTTTTGATGAAATCCCTGCAATAATTATCCAGGCCCAAAAAACTTCTCACATCCTTTCTGCATTTGGGTACCGGCTAGGCTGTTACTCTTCTACTTTATCCTGCGCCATGGCAAAACTGCTGGGCATCACTACATATCCTAGGAATTTGACCTCGGACTGGAAAAATTCACATTTCTTCAGTTTGGAGTGTAGGTTGGCCTGCAAGAGTTTCTCCAGTATTTGGTCAAGGTGTTGGAGGTATTCCTCATGTGACTTGCTTTATATGAGGATGTCATCCAAATATGCCCTGCAGAACTGGTCAAGGTACTCGCCAAGAACAGGGTTTATCATCCTTTGGAAAGTGCTGGGGGCGTTGCACAAGCCAAATGGTATTACTAGATATTTGTATAACCCATATTGTGTTTTGAAAGCCGTCTTGTATTTGTCTCCATCTTTGATTCTGATCTGGTCAAAGACGTCTCTCAGGTCAATTTTTGAGTACACCCAGGCTCCAGTCAGTACATCACAAAAGGTCATCAGTGTTGGGGATGGGATAGTGGTTTGTCACTGTAATGTTGTTCAGTTTCTGGTAGTTTACACATGGGCACATTCTGACATCTTTTTTTCCTACAAACAGCATAGGAGACAAGCAAGGGGCCTTTGACACTTGGATAAAACCCTTTTTTGTCATATCCTCCAGGTATGCTTTCAAGACTACTTGTTGTGGTGGTTACAGCTGTAGATGGGGCCGTGGTGTGGTTAGGTTCCTGGTGTCAGGTCTATGACGTGATTGTAGATTGAATGGCTGGGTAGTTTTGTGGCTTCTTCTTCACTAAACACATGGTCCCATTTCTGTAGGGGAGTAGGTAGTATCCCAATACTAGGTTCTATCTTTATGGTTAAGAGTTTGTTGGTAGGGGTTTGGTCATGGCTCATGCAAAAAAGGACGGTGTCACATAATTCAGGCAGGCCCAATGTGGCAGTTTGTTTGCAATAGTTCAGGATCAGGCCATGTCTGTTGGACCAGAAGTCACTCAGTATAAGGGGGTGGGGTAGTCTGGGTAATAGGATCAGGGACAACGGGTACACATTATGTCCAATTGTCAACAGGAGTTCTTGTTCACACTCATAGCCAGTGTACATAGAGCTGTTTCCCATAACTACTTGTAGGCTACGCTCTGAAGCTGCCAAGCCTAGTTTATTTGCCAGGCTGGCGTCAATGAAGCTTTCATCAGCTCCTGTATCAATAAAAGCTTTAATATGGCGCTTGTTTCCCAACAGTTCTATGGCCACTTGGATGAATTTGTAAGACTTGGAAGAAGTGTTTATTTGCACCAGTGAGATTGGGGCAGTGTTCTTCTTAGGGCAAGCTCTGATCAAGTGGCCCACCTCATGGCAGTGGAAACAGAGTCCTTTGCAATAGTGTTGTTGGAGCTCTTTGGGTGTCATTCCTGTTCTGTTGGGGGTTGGTGCTTGAGTTTGGCGGGTCTGGGAGGGGCCAGCATTCTCTTGGTTCATGCTAAGGCCCTTGCACAGGGGAACTAGATTGTCTAGGCTGAGGGTGGTGGGTGGTGCTTCAACAGGTCCTTCATTGCTAGGTTGACTCTCTTTTGGAAGATAATGGCTGCCAGTTTGTCTTCCAGTTGGGTATGGGTCTTTAGTTTATGGAATTTATCAATATACACTTGGATGGGACGGGCACCCTGCTGGATTTCCAACAAGAAGTTCAGGGTGTAGTATCTGGTGTCACGGTCTTTCCCTGTGGCCATCAACTTGGCTTCAAACTTGGCATAATCTAGGCAGAATTCCACGTCCTTGGTAGTGGCTTTTCCAAACCAATCAAAGGCGTCTCCTGATAGCATGGCAGCTACTCTAAGCATATTTTCAGTGTCACTGGAATGGAATGGGACATTGGCTTGAAAATGTAGTTGGAGCATGGGCATAGTGTGGTGGGCCTCTTTGAGAGTGAGTTTCCCCATCTGAGTCATCTCCACTTTGATGAGGGATTGATTGACTATCACATTCTGAACCTGAGAGGAGGGTCCTTTGGTGGTTTTGGCGGTGGGGTTGGATTTCTTGGGGCTGTTTGGGTTCACATTTGCATTCTTCCACACAGAAGAAATTAGGTTCTTGGTCATCATAAATGTGTAATAAGTGATTATCATTACAAAAAACATACAAGATGCCCCAAGAATAATCAACATTCTGGGGCTCAGGGTAACAGGTTTAAAATAGATTGTCATAATCTCAGGGAACCAACCCTGATTGGCTGGCTTGCTAGCGTTTGGGAACTGGCGGGTTGCAGACTGGGTGGGTAGGGCCCACTAAAGGATTGGTGCTAACTTAATGAGGTAGGACATTGACTTGCCCACCCACGACCTCTGACCAGCAGCAGGAACAATAGTATCTATTACTCCCGTGAGAGTAATATATACAATTCCAAAAAGCTTGTTGGTATGGTCCAGTGGGAGCTTGGCGGCATAGGCAGGCATTGGTTTGGGGGTGACGGGTGGCTCCGTGGCCATTTGGTAGGCAGTAAGGAAGTTGTATTTATCTCTGAACAGGCAGGGTTTGGTAACATACCAAGGGCCTTCTTGTTTGTATCTGGTTAACTCTATAGTTCTGGCCAAGGGGTCCTGGGCTAGTATGTTGTTGGCAGTGTATTCCTTGTACTCAGGCTTTAAGGGGTACTCTGTAAAATAGACAGGACCAAAGGGAACACCTGACAGGAGGTAAATAGCTGGCGGGCTGGCAGGGGGGTCAGATGATTTTTGAGTTGACTAGCAGATGACAAGAATAAAATACGGCAATAATTGGGGAAACCAATATCTCATAACCTTTATTTAAAAATGACAATGGGGTTGATCTTGGCCTGGCAGTTATTTATACCACACTGCCAGGCTTCACTACCTGGTTGGGTTTTTTGGGCTTGGGCAGGTTGAAATCAGGGGTCTCAGATGGCAGTGTGGCGCTTGGCACTGGCGGTTTGCCACTGGCCGCTTTGGGATGAGAAGACTAAAAATCCTTCTGTTTGTTGATTTAGGTATTGGTAGCCACTTTAGGCTCAGTGCCTCCCCTGGGACTTTGGGGGAGTTTGGAATAACTCCCATTGAGAAAGTTGTGCATTTTATCAAGAAAACCACCAGTGTCAGGTGTTGGCACCTCAGGGAAATTCTTGGCATCTTGCACTGGCAGTTTGCTTGCAGAATCCTGCGGGATGGCTAAGGGTTTGGGTTCTGGCGGACTGGCAACAACTTTATCAATTAGTAGTGGGTTATTGGGTTCCCAGCCCATGGGTCTGGTGGTCTGCAAAGGGTTTTGTCCAGGGTTTTACTCTGGTTCTGTATTTTGAGATTTAGGAGCATCCGAATTGTCATTCCTGACAACCATGCCCAGAAAGACTTGGACTTCTTGCAGGTTGGCGGGCGGAAGCATTTTTTCAATGGCCTCAACTTTCTTAGTCATGGGGCAAATTTCTGTCTGAGTCATATTATGGCCCAAGAACTCAAGGTGTTCCTTGAAGAAGGCACACTTAGACATTTTTACTTAAGTCCAGCTTCACAAATCTTTATGAACACCTCCTTAAGATAGGCCAGGTGATTGGTGAAGGAAGCACTGAAGACATTTATATCATCTAAGTATACTAAAACACATGAGAGCTTCAAATCACGGAGGATGGAGTCCATGACTTATTGGAAAGTAGCTGGAGCATTGCAGAGCCCTTGTGGCATTTGTGTAGGCTCTGTGTGAGAATTGGGGAGCAGGTTAGTAGGAAATAGAACCATGCTCTCAATCATAATAAAAATCATGATTTCAGCAAAACCAAATGTTGTCACTAAAAATTCATGGGAGGCCAAAGGGGGGGAATCAACTGAACACCAAAAGCAACAGCCAAAACCAAATGGCCGGTTTAGACTAAAAAATTTTGAACTTTATTAGAGTAGAGAATGATGAAGCAAGGTCTTTTACAACTCTTGCATTCATTTAAGGGATGGAATGGGATTGGGGTGGTAGATCAAATGTCACAAACCAATTGACCAATCATATGAGTGGATACAAATGAATTTCTTGAGGTAGGAAGATCTTGACAAATTTTGAATGGACATAGTCAAAGGGAAAACTGAACCAATTAACATCAGGAATATGCTTTGGATGCAATTACCACTGCTCCCGGCCGCTCTTTCACATGATATCTAACCAGAGGTGTCTCTTGGGTGGGTTAGGTGGAGGCATCTTCTGAATAATTCCAAGGTATTAAATTGATGGCTTTTCTTGGGCTTTTTTGGTGAGCTTTTAGATAAATATTCAAACATAATTTGGTAGAAATTCCCAAGCATTTGGCAGGAATTGAAGTGGAGGCCTAAGGGGGAGGCGTAACTTTACACTCTGATAAGGAGCACCTTTTAGGGAAGCTTCAAATATGGAATTAAGAAAGAAGAGAAGTATATTTTATTGGATAATACTTTAGACTTATATAGACTTGACTGTGGCGGGATTTAGTTGGATCAAACCTAGGGGTTGGTCATGTGCTAGATGGGTTTGAGCCACTGGATACTTGGACAGCCATGTGATATTGCTTGGTTACCATTCTTGGTTTTTCAAACAGTATATTGGAAGGGGACCAAATTGGGCAATGGCTGGATGTTAAGTAGGTTGGCAATAGCCAGAATACTTGTACATCCAGACCCTCAACACATCCCCCTTAAGGGGCTACTCTGGTTCATCAGGAGGGGACTTTGTCTTGACAGCTGCTGCCTGATGCTCCTGGAGCTGTTTACTAATTGAAACCAGTCTGGTGGAGTGTTCTCCTTTACTGAGGCGGAGATGGGTTCTGTGATATTTCTTGACAATTGGGGTTTTGGCACCTTGGAATTTTACTAGATAGGTGTTGTGATCTGCTCTGTACTTGATGACTCTTCCTGATCCCTGGTGTACTGATTCTAGTTTCTTTCTGTTGCCAGCTAGAATCCAGACGGGGGAGTTGATGGGAAGTGGTTCCTCTGTGGAGGTTACCTTTTGTGTTTTGAGCCTCTTTATTTCTGCTATTTTAGCTTTGAGGCAGATGTGTTGTAGATTTGGTGCTTGTTCTACTGTGGAGGGTTTACCCAGGAGATCTTTATGTATGGCTGTTTGTTGCAGGTGATTATTTCCGGTTTGTACCCTTAGGTTAGCTCAAACGGTGAACAGCCTGTCCCTTGGTTGGTGTGGACTTGCGATACCAGTCATGCATGTTTCCTATATAGTGGCCATGTGTCTTTGGCTTCGCCATCCATTATTTTCTCTAGGGTCCTGATATGGCTACCATTTAGGTGTTCAACTCTGCTGTTGGCCTGTATGGAGAGGTTGTGGAGTGTTTAATGTTTTTGATTTTAAGTTGTCATTTACTACGTGACCTGATAACTTGGTTGCTTCATCAGTTATGATGTAGTCTGGAGTGCCGTAGTTGGCTATGATTGCTTTGTTAATGAAACAGTTGATGGTTTCTGCTTTATGGCCCCTTGTTGCCCAGCAGATGGGGCAGCATGTGACAAAGTTGATAGCTAAAATTAAGAAATGTTGGTTTGTTTTTGTTTCTGGGAAGAGGCCCACTACGTCCAGTCCTCAAACCTTGAATGGTTAAGGGTCTGGTACTGGGTTGATTGTTGGCTGAGGAGCCTTTGTACTGGTGTATTTCTTGCACACTGTGCACGTTTTCAGAACATCAATTATATCCTGTTTGAGGTTGGACCACCATACTATCTCTTTTAATGTGAGGTATAGGTTATTAGCCTTTGTATGTCCTAGTAGGTGGTGATGTCTTAGTATGGTGTCACCTTTTTGTGTGAGTGAGATGTACGGGACTTGTTTGTCATTAATAATTTGGTATACAGTGCCATTTGATACATGGAAATACTTTTTGTTCCTTACTAATGTATCATGGGTCAGTTGATGTGTTGCGGGGTCTTTCCCTTTGGTTTTATACTCAGTGTTGTACATGTTTGGCCAGTCAGGGTCCAGTTGGTCAAGGTGATCCTCTCTAGGCTGGCATAGTCTAGAGAGAGCATCAGCTGTGACCAGCTCTGTCCCCTTTTTGTATTGGATGTCCAAATTAAGCTGCTCCAGCAAAGACATCCATTTGGCTTGTTGTTGTGCAAGTGTGTTCTGAGTTTTGAAATAGATTAAGGATTTATGGTCAGTTAGTACTCAGACGTTTAAATGTCCTTCCAGATAACATCTCCATTTCTTGCATGCATGGTATATTGCTAGCCATTCCTTATTGTGTATTGGGTATCTCTGCTCAGTATTAGTTAGTGTTCTGCTTTTTTAACATACTGGAAGGAAGTCTTGCTGCCCTGGCTGGCAGATGTGCAGGACTGCGCCAATGGCAGTGTCACTGGCATCTGACTCAAGCTTGTAGCACCTGTTATTATTAGGGTATTGAAAAATTGGTGCTTCAATCAAAGCTTGTTTTAATAGTTGGAAGCTCTTGTCACATTCTGGTCTCCAGATAAATTTCTTCTTGGCATTACCCTTGGTTAAGTCATTGATTGGTGCAGTGATTTTCCTGCAGTCTTTGATGTATTTCCTTAGGTAAGCTACCATACCAAAAAAGCATCTAATTTGTTTAACGGAGGTGGGGCATTGCATGTTATTTATGGCTTTTATTTTGTCTGGATCTGCTTTGATGCCACCGTCAGAGACAATATGACCCAAGAACAGGAGTTCCTTTTTGATAAATTGACACTTACTTGGTTCTGCATAAAGTTTGTGCTTCACAAGTCAATTGAGTGTCCCGCAGACATGCATGAGGTGTTCCTCTTTTGTTTTTGAGAATATGATGCTATTGTAGAGGTAGCATAATGTATTTGAGAGACCATTTAGTGCTTGGTTCATCATGGTGACAAATGTTGCAGGAGCGTTGATCATCCCAAAGTTCATTACTCTAAATTCAAAGGATAAAAATTACGTACAGAACACAGGCTTTGGTATGTCCTTTTCCTTTACTTCAACTTGGTTGTAACCTGAGGTGAGGTCAATTTTGAAGAAAAATTTGGCTCCCAGGAGTCTTGCAAACAGATCCTGTTTGAGTGGAAGAGGATAATTATTCTTTACTGTGCTTGCATTGAGAGCTCTATAGTCTGTTACTAGACAGAGTGAACCTTCCTTTTTCTTTACAAAGAACACTGCTGCCCCCCACAGGGATTCAGATGGGAGAATGAAGCCTTTAGCTAAGTTGTCCTCAATATGGGTTTTAAGGGTTTGTGTCTCCATGGGGAAGAGTCTGTAGAGGGATGCAGGTTTGGGCATGGCTTTACATAGATTGAGGCCATGTTTGACCTCCCGTTTGGGGGGTAGCTTGGTGAGTTCGTCCTTGAATACATGTGTGTATTCATTTAGGAGTGTCGCAAGTTCTGGGAATTGGATCTTGGTTGTTTGCATGTTATTGAATTCAGTGTACCTCATTATGTGGAGGGTACTGTCTTTGGTTAGATGTTCAGAGTCATCTTGATTTATGACTTGGACAAATACTGTGTCTCTTAGAATGAGGTTGTTGGGTTCCTTGAGAATGGTGAAATTGACTCCATTGCGTTTTATTGTCATGGTTTTTGTTTTCCAACATATGCTGGGGTTCACTTGGGTGAACCAGTCCATGCCTGCTACAATTTCATAGTTTATGTTGTTCATGAAAAGCCCTTTGATGGACGTTTGTATGCCTTGGAGATCAATTCTGAAGGAAGTTGTTTTGACTTTGAGTAGAACCTTTGATTTATCTGCCATTCTGGCGTATTTGAAGTTGGATTTGACAACTGGTATTTTTTACTTGGGAACAAAAGGTTTGCTAACCATGGTGTGTTTTGCACCAGAGTCAAATAAAATTTTATGTGTATGTGATTTGTAAGTGGATGGGTAGACAAGAAGTTGTGAGCAATCTTTAATTTTTACGTTCATAAAAATGGGGGATTGCGGGACACATGGGATGCAAGCAGCAAAGTTTGTGCCTTGGTACAGTTTCTTGTCAAGTTGGGGGGAGAGAGGGGCACTTAAGCCTGTTCCTCCTCCTCTTTTACCTTTTCCTCTGTTTGAGACCTTTGAGGTCAGAGAATGTGGGGTCAGATTCATAGTGGGTTGCTATTTCAGCATTGTTAACTTTGGTGGTGTCCTCTTTCTTGGGACAGGCGCGGTTTGTGCTTTGGCTGCAATTGCCATTGTTGCAATTGGTGTTGCCTTTTCTATGGTTGGTGTTCTGGCGTTTATTGCTATTGGCACTTTCTCAGCCATTGTTGTTTGAGGAGCAATTGCCGTTGCGTGCAGCATATTCCATGTTTGCGTGTTTTTCTGCACGCTTGGCTTCAGCAATGAGCGCGGGCATGGAGGTGTTGGCCTCTGGACGGATGAGGGCAGCAACAGAGGGTTTCATTCTGTTGATGAATGAGGCTCTGGTGTGTAAGTTATCAGCTTGCGCTGGCTTTTAGATTTTGCAATGTATTTCCTCAAATTCATTGGCGTAAGCTGCAATAGTGGTCTTTTGAGGAAGATCACTGAGCTGTATTGCAATGTCTTGGAGGGATCTGGTGACGTGGAAATTGTGGGTGATGTCTGCTTTGAACTCCTCCCAGTTATCAAGCTGGTTGTCAGTTTGTGAGCCAACCCAGGTGGCAAACCAGTTAGCTGCGGCCTTGTACAGGCGCTTGCTGGCTTCCTGGACCCATTTCTCATGGGGGATGCGGCTGGCGTGGAGTTTAGCAGCTGTGTGGTCTAGCCAGTTGATGATTTTTTCTTTGTTTTTACAAAATAACTTGTTAATACCAATGTATTTGGTGTTGGTCACTTCACCTGTGATAGGTGGTTGTGTGTTTGTTTGTGGTTGAAGAGAACAACTGTATTAAATAATCTTGGTACGTGCTTTGGGCATGACCAGACCTTTGAATATGGTGCATCCACTAGGTATGTCTTTTTCAATGTTTCGGGCGCAGAAGTACGTTTTTCAGGCCTCCTGGGATGTGGCCTGGTTGAGTACATGAGCAAAGGTGGGCGGGTTTTGGTCAGTCATTTTCTCTCTCATGGGCGTGATCAAAAACCTATAGCTGCTACCAGTGATAAGGAGCGCCTTTTGGGGAAGCTTCAAATATGGAATTAAGAAAGAAGAGAAGTATATTTTATTGGATAATACTTTAGACTTATACAGACTTGACTGTGGCGGGGATTTAATTGGATCAAACCTAGTGTTTGGTCATGTGCAAGATGGGTTTGAGCCACTGGATACTTGGACAGTCATGTGATATTGCTTGGTTACCATTCTTGGTATGTTGAATGGTATATTGGAAGGGGACCAAATCGGGCAATGGCTGGATGTTAAGTAGGTTGGCAATAGCCAGAATGCTTTTATATTCAGACCCTCAACAGCTCAAACAATCCTTCAGAAGTAATGAGCGCAGCCTTCTGTCTATCTTTAGGAGAGAGATCAACTTGCCTTAACCAGAAGCCAGATCCATGGCAGAGAAGAACTTAGAGCCCTCAAGGCGGCAGAGAGCATTGCCAATGTGTGGTAAGGGGTAGTAATCCTTTTTGGTTAATGAATTCAAGCATCAGTAGTCCATCACAATACAATGACCTCCATCTTTCTTTTTCAGTATGAGTAAGGGGGAGGCCCATGGACTTTGGGAAGGAGCAAGAAGTCCAGCATCTAAAAGTTGCTTGAGCTCTTTAGACACCTGAGCATCCTCTACTTGACTGTGGCAGTAGGTTTTAGCGCAAAAGGGGGGAGCATCACCAGTATCAATCTGGTGAATGACACCTTTAGCTAAACCATAATCTGTGCTATCCTTAGCAAAGATATCCAAAAACTGATCCATTAGATCAAGCACTTCTTTCTGTTGAACCAGAGATAGCTGCGGGAAGTCTTGGGCAGTGAATAATGATAGGACTTGTGGCTCATCCTCAGGTAAGTTAAAGTTCTGAAACGTACCAAAGGGATGTAGTGATAGGACGTCAGGAGCATTCAACAACCTATCATAGCCAAAAACCTTCCCTCTAGACACATGTATGGGGAGGGCAGTCAAGTTGACAACCAGCAGTTGAACAGAGTCTTTATGAGAGACATCTAAGATACCTGGACAGAGATAGGGTTTGTTGTACCCTAGAGAGGCAGGAGAGTACAACTCTAAGAATGTACGCTCAGGTAGTTCATATGATATCTGGGAGTCCAGGATGGCCTGAGACCCAGGTGTGATGGTAACAACAGAAGTGGTCAAGAGAGGAATCCCTTCTGATAAAGGACAAGCCATAGGAGGGCACTTCATATTGGAGGAATGGGTATGGTATTTTAAAGTGAAAACACCAGTGGGGCATTCTAAAGCACATGTGTTGAGGCGCTTCCCAGGAACTTTAACTTGCTCTTCAAAGATCAAAGGGACCTTGTATCCTAAGATAGAGAGGTAACCATCCTTTAAGTTGATGATCCCATTATATTCCCTAAGGAATTGAGTACCAACTAGAGGGCCATAGCTTTCATTCTCCAAGACAACGGCAGGCGCGGCCAAGAGTAGCTTGCCAAACTGCATGGGCAGAGAAGAATAAGCTCCTATAGCACAAGTCATGAACAGCCCATCTGTACCATACAACTGATGATAGTTAAGGTTGGGGGCAATTTTGAGCTTCTTGACAAGCTTTGAGGAACAACATTAACAGGAGACTTGTGTCTAAGACAGCCTTAATTTTCACCTTTTGGATGGATATTTTCACACATGTGGTGGTACAACCAAAGGGAGGGAGGACAGCCAGAATTTCTTGGGCCTCTACTAGTTCTTTGTCCCACTTTTTAATCATGCATCTTAGGCCCAGGAACTCCTTATAGACTGTCAGGGATAGGGAGCAAGACAGAGACGTTTTTGAACACAGCGTCAGCAACCTCAGCAGCTTCTTTGGAAGATTTGACAAGCACGGGAGATCTCTTGGATTGAGTGAGGTAAGGGCACAAGACAACCTCTTTGGCTTCAGGAAGAGGCTTGGCAGTTGTTGTAGCTTTCCCAGAACATAGCTTATAAGGGAATGCAATAGTTTCAGGGACGTCCAGGACAGAATACCCATAGGCGTTGGGATCCTCTATATCAGAATCATCCATATCAGAGTCATCAGATATATTGTGGAATAGCAGTAGAATGGGAGGAGCCTCAGTTTCAGCAGGCTCAGAGTCAGCAATGAAGGGGGGATTGGAGGAGACTGGGAAGAATTATCAACCAGGAGCATCTCTGCCTCTAGGTTGACTGTTCTTTTCAAGCTGCTCCTTGGGATCAACTCCTTCTACTTGATTATTGGTGCAGACTCTAGAATGGTGACCTATCTGTCCACAGTTATAGCAACCCTGTCATTGAGGAGGATTCTGCAAGTTTATGGTAAGGATAAACGGACCACCTGAAGACAAACCAGAGGTAGAGGCGGCACAATTCTCCTGCACAACTGCCCCATAATGAGTAAGGTGCATATCCTACAACAGTGTCTTTATGCTCTTCATAGAGGAAAGCATGGCTTTATGGGCCTTGAAGTGAAGACACAGGAGCTGGTTAACCTTGAGGGCTTGAGCGCAAGCCATGTATGCTTCATGTGTGGTCAACTGGCGGCTTGTGATCAGTTGCTGTTCTTCCATGTAGAATCTATCTTCAAATTCAGTTAGGGTCTCCTTTGGCTTAAAAGCAATGTGCATGAAGGCGTTCTTCTTCACTTCCAAACTAAGGTCACCACCAAATTTGTCAATCAGAAGTTGCTTCATATTTTCCCAGGTTTCAATGATGGCAGCTCTGGTACTACTACCTCTTGAAAGGTTGGGTGTAGACAGGTTAGAATGTGTTCTTTCTTAACCTCATCTGAGGCTCTTCTCATGACAGTTTTTTAGATAGTTAGGAAAGCTGCAATGGTCAGGGTTTTGGGGTTGAAGACTTGCTTAAAGGTAGGCTTGCAGTGTGTTTCTGGATTTAGGCCGCCATTATTGCTATCAATTACATTTATGTGTGGGGAGAATTCTGCTTCTGAATTGGTGGGGGGCTTCCTGGCCCACAGCTGGCAACACTTTCTTCAAGGGTATTCAAGGTTTCAGCAGTGTGGGTGCCCGTATTATTAGCTAGGGTGGTCTGCCGCTCAGTAACATCCAGGTGCTGGCCCTGTGCTGTTACTACCAAGGACAGTTCAGCCAGTCAGGAAGTAAGAGACAAGCCCACCAAAAGGCAAGGTATGAACCTATCATTTACTGAATCAATTACTTCACTTAGTTCTTGTATGTCTTTATCAAGCTCAGAGTGATCTTGCTTCAGGAGGCCCACTTCATTGGCTAGAGCTATCAAATCTCTAGTACAATGAATGTGGGGAGGGCTCCTGACAAGCCAGGGCAACAACCATCTTTGCCCACAACTTCAGGTGGACTAACAACAGACTCCATTGCCTCACACAAAGTAGCAACCTCTTGTTGTAAATCAGCAACCTGAGCCGTCAGAGCAAGCACTTGAGGGTCAGGCTGAGGGGCTTTGGGGGGCAATCCTGACTGCAGGTAGATGCTCTTAGATCTTGAATGGCATCCCAGAGCCTCTGTTCTCTATCTGCTAACTTGTCGGATGGAGGAGAGGGCGGGGCATCTGCTTTGGAGGCAGACGGTTCATTGACTTGAGACTGGAGTTTGGCAATGGTAGTGGCGGTAGCAGCCCTTTCTTGATCAAAGTCCTTGCTAAGTTCAAGGCGGCCCTTTGCAGCATGGACCGCTACTTGCTGTAATTGGTCAAAGGAATCAGCACTGAACTTGTTGAGTTGTTGCACAAGCCATTCAAAGTTGGTGAGATAGGCGTTTAGAGTGGAGTCTATTTGGGCACGCCAGGGCTGTTTCAGCTGGTGGAACTCATGAAGGCACTCTCTGACATACTTGGGGATGGATTGGCACATTCTCTCAATAGAGGTGACCAAGAAAGATTGGGAGGTGACGGAGTTGCGCTGGTTGTTGGATACTAAAGAAAACAGGGAATAGATCTACTGCTGATAGGCCGCAAACTGATCCAGTGATGAGTGACTGCGGCTTGCAGCAATGAAATCTCCTGAACGTGGAGCCCTAATACCATTTGGTGATGGGCTAAGGCGGGTTGTACAAAGGAGGACAATAAATGTTCAACAGAGCCAGTCAAGAGAGGAGATGCTGTGGAAATTGTGGAGCTACAATCAAATTATAGTATTCTGCTTGTTTGAACTGAAGCTGGAGACAAGGGATGGTCCCATCACGGGCTATCCCAAGGGCTACTGCCATGACTTGTTCCAAGTCAGGGGTACCTAAAGGGTAGGCACTAGGCGGGGACCACTCCCAAGGTTCAGCACAGTAGGGACAATAGGCGAGTCAGTGATGTTTTCCTCAATAGGAGGACTGGTAATTTCAGGCAAAGTTAGCTCTTGTATGGGCGGAGGCAAAGGTCCTGAAAACGTTGTTGCAAAAGGGGTAACCAAGGGCTTTCAGCCCCTGTAGTGAGCACCATTTTTGTTGTGATCTGAGGCGCGGCACAGAGTCACAACGGGAAATCCTAACCTTAGGATTGGATTTGTACTAAGTCTCAGTTAGAATGGCAGGGAAGACTATGTGATTACCTTGTGGCTCTGATTGAATAATATCTGCTAGACGTGGCTAGAGATGCGCCAAAGTACGTGGAGACACAAAGACAAAAATGTGAATAGAACTTAATTTTATTTGAAAATAGGAAATTTAATATATAGTGATAGACAATACCAAAAAACACTATCAGGACAGTAGGATCACTCACCACAAGCATGAGTGGGGCAAGTGAGTTGTGCAGAATCAGGAAAACAAACAATTGTATTTCCCAGTTTGAAGCCAGCCTCGTTTCAAAGGGCAAAAGCAAAAGAGAGATATTTGTCCTTAAAATAACCCAACAAAGGCAAAATCAAAACATGGTGAATGGCAGCATTCACGACAGCATTGCCAGAGAGCATGGAGGCCACTTCAAGGACCTTTTCAGTGTTGTTGGAGTATGAGTTTGTGTTAGCCTGAAAATGGAGGTGGTGGACTGGCATGGCTCTTCTGGCTTCTTCCAAAGTGAGCTTCCCCCTCTGTGGCATGTCCACCTTAGTTGTGGTCTGATTGCCTATAATGTTCTGAACCTGTGAGTTTGGGATCTTGGTCTTCTTAAAGCCAAGCAAAGTGTCTTTTGGTTCTGTGCTAGTTCAATGTCAGATTGCTGCTGCAGTTAGGTTGGTAACTAGTTTGCATGCATAGTAAGCTGAAATCAATGAAAGTAGCATACAAGATGCCCCAAGAGTTATCAACCTCTTGGGGCCCAGGTTAAGGTAGATTGCCATAATGTCAGGGATCTAACTTGTGGGGGGTTCTTGGGAACTTGCAGGCGGATGGTCTGCGGGCCCAGCAGGAAGGGCCTACCACAAGATTGGTGCTAACTTTACAATATAAGATAACAATTTGCCCAGGAGGTCCCAAGGTCCGCTTGCAGGCACCATTGAATCAATCAAGCCAGTAAAAGTGATATAAATTACTCCAAATATCTGAGTGGAAGTGGATTCATTGGCAGCAACAGATTCTTGCGGGCAGTTGGGCTGCAGGGTGAGAGGTGGTATCATTGGAACCAAATACGCGGGCAGGTAGTTGTACTTGTTGCAGAATAACAGAGGAGGCATGGTGACTTTGGTGCCCTCTCTGTAAAAAGTTTTTTCTCTCTAGTTCTAGCCTCTGGGTTGTAGATTAGGATTGCCTATAAGGTAAACTTCAAACCTTCTGGGTTGGGTGGGTATTTAGTTAATGTACTGGGCCAAAGGGAGCTCCTGGTAGACAATAGAATTTGGGCAGCTGGTCTGCGGTTTCTTGGGGTTGGTGAGTGTTAGGTGCAGAACTGCGGGAAGTAGACTAAAAATGAAATAGAACTAAAATCAAATATGGAATAATCTGGTTGAACCAAAGGTTCATGTCACTTTATTGCAAGAATGGCAATGGGCAACTTCCTGGTGGTCCATGGTATAAATATGCCCATCTGCCATGGGTAAACTTTTACAAATTTCTTTGGCCCAGGTGCTGCTGTCTACCAGGTTTTTCCAGTCCTTGGTGGCATCCTTTCCGGGAGTTAATTCATTGGCTGATTTGAACTAAGAATACTCAAATTTTCTTGTCAGGTTGTGTAGTTGGTAATCTCTGGGTGGCCTTTGTTCTATAGGAAGTTTCTTTGTTTCCTCTTCCGTGGTGGCCCAAGTTATTTTGGGATCTATGGATTAGCCCGCCCGCTGATTGGTTGGTTTAACAGGAACCTTTAGTGTGGGTAGTGTCAATGTAGGTGGTTTTGGTTCATCAAGATCTAGGGGATTCCCCGAAGTCAAATCCTGCTCTGGTTTGAGCCCAAAAATCTGTGGGCTGGTAGCCCGCAGGGTATCAGGGTTCAAATCCCATAGTTGAGGTGTTCCTATGAGCATGATCAACAGAAGTTTGTCACTTATGACAGTTAGGTTATGACTACCACTATGATCCCAGACAACTCAACTCTTCAAAAACTGGTTTCTGGCCTCCTCTTGTGTCACCACACTCTACCCTGCCTATTGTAGTGTTACTGTCAGGAATGACAATTTGGATGCTCCTAAATCTCAAAATACGGAACCAGAGTCAAACCTTGGACAAAACCCTTTGCGGACTGCCAGACCCATGGGCTGGGAACCCAATAACCCACTACTGATTGATAAAGTTGTTACCAGCCTGCCAGGACCCAAACCCTTAGCCGTCCTGCAAGATTCTGTAAGTAAACCGCCAGTGCAAGATGCCGAGAATTTCCCCGAGGTGCCAACGCCTGACACTGGCGGTTTGCTCGGTGAAATACGCAATTTTATTCATGAGGGTTATTTCAAATCCCCCCAAAGTCCTGGGGGAGGCACTGAACCCAAAGAGGCACCCAATACCCAAATTGACAAACAGAAGAATTCAAAGTCTGCTCATCCCAAAGCGGCCAGTGGCAAACCGCCAGTGCCAAGCGCCACACTGCCATCTGAGACCCCCAATGCCAACCCGCCCAAGCCCAGAAAATCTGACCAGGTAGTAAAGCCTGGCAGTGTGGTATAAATACCTGCCAGGCCAAGATCAACCCCCATTGTCATTTTTAAATAAAGGTTATGAGATATTGGTTTCCCCAATTATTGCCATATTTTATTCTTGTCATCTGCCAGTTAACTCAAAGATCATCTGACCCCCCTGCCAGCCCGCCAGCTATTTACCTCCTGTCAGGTGTTCCCTTTGATCCTGTCTATTTTACAGAGTACCCCTTAAAGCCTGAGTACAAGGACTACACCGCCAACAACATACTAGCCTGGGACCCCTTGGCCAGAACTACAGGGTTAACCAGATACAACTGAGAAGGCCCTTGGTATGTTAACAAACCCTGCCTGTTCAGAGATAAATACAACTTCCTTCCTGCCTACCAAATGGCCATGGAGCCACCCGTCACCCCAAACCAATGCCTGCCTCTGCTGCTGAGCTCCCACTGGACCATACCAACAAGCTTTTTGAAATTGTATATATTACTCTCACAGGAGTAATAGATACTATTGTCCCGCCGCTGATCTGTGGTTGTGGGTGGGCAAGTCAATGTCCTACCTCATTAAGTTAGCACCAATCCTTTGGTGGGCCCTGCCCACCCAGTCCGCAACTTCCAGTTCCTAAACGCTAGCAAGCCAGCCAATAAGAGTTGGTTCCCTGACAGTTACCTCCTTGTACTACATGCTGACCTACTTTGCGGGGAGCTTTGGGAGGTACAACATCCACACCAAAGTCTTTCGGTGGTTGATGACTATCTATCTAATTATCACTACCTTGACTGGCTTTCAGTTCTCTAATCTTCAGTCATACCTTCTTCAAGTAGTACCTACAATGTCTGGGTATTACACATGCCCATATAATCCTTGATAATGTAGTCTGCTGTCAGAACTTTCTGTTCTGCTATTAAACCTGGCAGTCCAAGTATTAATTGCTTTATTGAGTAATCTTTGTCATTATGTGTATAAGATCATTGTATAACAACAAGCGTTAACTGCAGCTTCTGGATAATTCTTGATAGGGCAACAACCAGAAATTTCCAAGGGAGGCAATGTTCAAGCGGCTCTCTATTTGGTGGCTTGATTAAGGTCTTCAAGTTCTGACTAAGGTCTTCAAACTTGAGTTCTTTTACTGTGAAAATGTTCTACAGTAGGATCTTCTTAAATTTGTCTGCTTTCCATTAGTTCTGTAAGGTATTATATCCCTTAACCAAAATCTACCACAAGCCTTGGAACCATGGACACAACCAATAAGAAAAAAAGAGCATTATTAAATGCAGAAAATGAAATTTTGAAAATACGTTTGAAACCAATTAATAAATGCACAAATGAAAACAAGAGCAAAAACGGATTCCATAGCAAGAGCAAGAGCAATCTCAAAGAAGATGATCAATATAAAGTCTATTTCAAATTTGAAAATTCAGGCAATCAAGGATGTAAACAACAACGGCACCAAAAGTGCATTTAAATTTAGCTCTGAAACCATCAAACTACCCAATCAAAGCCAAAAAAAATGCTCCAACTTGCACCCAGAATTTTCAGGAGAACAATTAAACTAATCAATCAAGCCAAATCAACCAAGCTTGAGAAGTAATATTCATCTGGCTCCCAATAGTCAACAAAACCACAGTGTAGAAGAAGAATGCACTGCAATAAGCCAAAATACTTCTTCTTCTTGCATTGCAGGCTGCAGCCTGCTGCATGCCTGCAAGGCAATACTTTCTACCCTACACCTGCAGGATTGCCTGTTAAACTCTATGATGCCTTCCTCAATTGACTTCAGTATTTAAACTGAATAATTTCCCTTGAGCAAATTGCTCCAACAATTTCTTTATTTCCTATCAACCCAATAAATCTATATTTTCAATTCTAAACACTTGATTAGTAGATTCTAAAGGTTCCCCCCAACAACATGAAGTTCATCTTCCTTGTATGAACTTTGTATGTGTTAATCAATTATGGACAAGCAAATGTAAACTTTGAAAACCCTGAACCAACTCCTACTGATAAATCTGAAGACTCAATTTGGTATTGTTTTGGTCCGCGTCAAAGACATGCCCCTTATGTTGAAACAGCTTGATTCCCACCAATCATCCACTCCAAGGCCCCCTGGTTGGTCTTGGGGTACACCAGTGTCTATTATCTTCTCAATCACTTCACTCCCTTCTTGGGGAGATTCCATCTATTTAGTCACCTTCTACACATGTTAATAATAGAAATTCCAGTAGGTTCCACTCTGATCAAATTCAACTTGGGAGCTCTTCTCCATTCAATTGGGGAAAGGCTTCCAAATGAGTGGATTCCTGACAAGTTCAATGGAAAGGCTTTTATAGAGCTTGCACCCTCTTGCCAGGATAATTTCATCTGGCGCTTCCAACTCTTGCTTGGTCAGACTTTTCATTCCCAGACTGCCAGCATCAACTCCCAGAGTCAGGCATTTATGCAATGGCATGGGATTTGATATCATAGTAACCTGCACTGTGTAATATTTACTTCATAGTGTTGAAACAGCAGGCTTGACCCGCCAGCAAGGTTCCAAGTAAGCAGGTTTGTGACCTGCAATCTGATTATCCAGTCACTTGGAGCCAGACTAGGAAGTCAACTCAAATTTCCAAATCTAACAACATGAACAAATGATGATCTCTTATGGTGGATACTTTGTTTTGGCGCTTGACTCATTACTAGGATCAAGCCATCCCCTTCATCATTCTACTGTGTGATCTACACAATCATGTTCTTGTTATCCATGACTCACATTAACTATATAATCACTATCTCTCAATAAAGAATATTCTCTAGTTTCTAAATATTTTCCCCTTGTAACTCTTCTAAAACAGCACAGTTACAACAATAGCCATGCATGATCCATTTGCGTGCCGGTGCTAATTAATGGCTCTATTTTTAGCACATTATTAATCAGGTCACCTAGTGTTCTTTCTGTTGCAACTGAGATTCAAACCTCGCCTGCTAATGTATCTTACAATACACAGGGGGTGCTTGATGAGTCACCCCTTGACGTATCTAATGTTATGAATGAATCTGATGGCAATGTCAAATGGCGGGCACTTCATCCTAATTAGGAGTGTTGCCAATTTGACCTGCTGATCCCCGCACAAGTTATTCCTTGGCTCCAAACCCTACATGGAACTCCCCACTATGCCACCCCCTTGTGGCCTTGTGGCTTCCCCATTTAGTATATTAATCACAATATCCTACAATAAACAATACCTTATTCTTATTATTCTGTCCTTTCCTATTGGACTGTTGTCTTCCCCAATTCCAAGTACTGGACCCTCATTGGTTCAGTTGCAACAGTGGTAGCAGAAGTAGGTTCCGACCTATTTTAAAAACAAAATTCCCCCCAAGAAAGGACGGAGTACGGGCCGCATGGCTACTCCACAACAAGAGACGTTCCTTCCAATCCCCAAGGGGGACATTCCCAAAGGTTATGTCATCTATCAAGATCAGCTAGTTCTTACCAGTGTATACAATTGGCTCCGCCTCAGGCAGCGTGACGCTAGTGTCACCCCGCCACAGTTGGATCTGTCGCAACATATGCTCAACCTCCAACTAGAGTCCTTCACTGGCGGTGTCAAAGGAGCTGACATTGTCAGTTGGCTCCAGTCCACCAAAATGCGCCTTTGTATCTGTCAGGTTCCCGAGTCCATGTGGGTTGCCACCGCATCTGGCCGCCTTACGGGGCCTGCCGCCATGTGGTTCACCAACTGGGCCAGCCAGGAGTTTGACGTCACCTGGGCAACATTTTGGGACGCCGCCAAGTCCCAATATAGCAAAACCTTCTCTCCCATTATCTTGGGGACTCCCCTCTTAGCCATCAAGCAGACTGGTTCCGTCCCTGAGTATCTTGCCGCTTGGCAACAAGCCCTTGCTGCCGCCCCCAAAGCAGTGACCAATGGGAACGCCATGTTGCTCACTCTCATTGTCAATGGGTTAAAGCCCCATATTTGCAAGTGGGTTCCCGTTGGCCGCTGCACCTCTATTGACAACTGCTATAAAGCCATTGTAGAGGCCAATAACCAGGCTTCAATGGGCTTCCACCGCACCAACAATGCTCCACCCCAACCACGTCCTGCACCTAACAATGGCCAAGGTCAAGTGGGCTGTTGCCAACCGCGCCAGCAAGAAAGTGCAGCTAAACGCCCCCGCAAGGGGGAGCTCCAGCTAGCACTAATTGAGGACCAGGGAAAAGCCTGGGGGTTGTAACAACAAGAGGCCTTACAACCCCAACTGACCCGCCCTCTCAGCCCTTGCTTGCAAAGAACTCCCGCGACTACAATCTTCACGAGGTCAAAACCCTAGACGTCTTTCAGGTCCATAGCAACGACCCCATGTTGCAAGCCGCTCATTCCGCAAATAAAGTAACACGCTTGTCCTATCCCTTCTGTTTCCGTGGGAACACCCACAAGTTACTGGTAGATACCGGGGCTGATCACACCATGGTAGATCAGGTGTTTGCTGACTCCCAGCAATTAGACCAAGTACCCAGCAGATTCAAAGCAGTACGTGTAGCTGATTCCTGCAGAATTGCCATCACCCACAAGACGGTACCCTTCTCCGTAAGAATGGGGAACGTCCAGGTTAAGCTCTCTGGGCCAATCATGGCAGGCCTCAGCCACAACGTAATTGCTGGCCTCAACTGGCTCCGGCATAACCGCCCTTACATTGACTGGGATACCTCTGTCATCACCCTCAATAGAAATGGGGTGGGTTTTCAGATTTACCCCATGGAAATGAACAAGCTACTACATGACACTGTGTTTGTCAGAATGACGGAAACAGGCTCATATGATTTCAAGGGGGGAGACTAGACTTTAACCAATGTTCAGTCAAAGTTATCCGTGCAGAACCATCTGCAGTCCCTCCCTTGTCAACATCACCACCACCAGCGCTAGCTGCACTCCTCAAGGAGTACAAGGACGTATTCAGTGAAACACTCAAACAACTACCTCCACCCCGGGAGATCCAGCACGCTGTACAACTTCAAGGATTGTTACCTAAAGCACAACCATTATACCGTCTCACGCCAAAGGAAGATGAAACCCTCCGCCAGCACCTTGTGGACGCGCTTGATAAGGGATTCATTTGCCCCTTGCTCTCTCCATACGGGGTGGCGGTCTTCTTTGTAGCTAAGAAGGATGGGTCTCTTTGCCTGGTCACAGACTACCGCGCCCTAAATGAGGTGACAGTTAAAAATAAATACCCCCTGCCGCTGATTGACGACCTGTTTGATACACTTGCAGGCGCAAAGGTCTTTAGCAAGATTGATCTCACTGCGGGGTACAACCAGGTCCGCATTGCACCAGGGGACAAGGCAAAAACTGCCTTCCGCACACGCTACGGGTTGTTTGAGTGTTGTGTCATGAACTTTGGAATGACTAACGCTCCCTCCACCTTTGCCATGTTGATGAACAAAGCCTTTGAGGAACTGATTGGAAAGTGTGTGGTTGTGTACCTTGACGACATTATTGTCTTCAGTCAAGATCAAACCACACACCTCCAACACCTCTGTGCTGTCCTCAACACCCTTTGGGAAAACCAGCTAAAAGCTAAACCCTCCAAATGTGAGTTTCTCAAGTTGGAGTTACTATTCCTTGGGCACACCATCTCTGCCCAAGGGATAAAGCCCAATCCTGCCAAAATCAAGGCAATCACTAGCATGCTGCCCCCCACTGATGTGGGCCAAGTGTGAACATTCTTGGGCATGGTTGCCTATGTACGCAAGTTCATCCCCAATTGCAGAGAACTAATTGCACCTCTTACTGAGCTCCTCAATACCAAACAGCGCTTCCATTGGACCCCCGCCAGAGATCAAGCCTTTGAGACGTTGAAGCAAAGGCTCACAACAGCACCAGTACTGCAGTTTCCCAACCAAAATTGACAGTACAAACTTGAGACTGACGCCTCTGACAGGGCCATAGGGGGCGTGCTAAGGGTAGAAACTGACAATGGTGTCTTCCTCCCTGTAGCATATGAGTCCAGGAAGCTCACTGACTTGGAACAACGTTATCCCATCCATGATAAAGAGCTGGCAGCCATTGTACACTGCGTTGAGAAGTGGCGCTGTTACTTGGAAGGTGCGACCTTCCCACCCCGCGTTCTGACAGACCATAAGTCACTCCAGTACTTCAACACGCAGTCCCATTTGACACGCCGCCAAGCAGGATGGGTTGAACGTCTATCACCCCTATCAATTACGCATCAAATATAAGCCTGGAAAGGAACTTGTCACAGCTGACGCTCTTTCACAACTCTACGTAGCGTCCATCACTGGGGACAACGGTCTGGACCCAGACTGGCCCATGCTCTACCTGCGCCCTGAGGCAACCTGCTACGAGGGCCTTAACTCGGTCACCATCTCCAAGCTGAAGGACAACAAAAGTCAGTTCACCATTGATGCTGGGAACGTCTGCCGCCGGGCAGAGACAGGTGAGAAGACGCCTTATATTCCCACCACACAACAAGGAGACACCATCTTGCACTACCACCAAACCTTGGGTCACATCAGAGGGCGTAACCTCTTTGAGATCATGAAACGTAAGGTTTGGTGGCCGCGCATGCGTCAAGACATCTTGGACCTCCTTGAGATGTGCGTGCTGTGTGAAAAGAATACGTCCAAACCTGCACCTCCCAAGTCTGTCCTACCCATCAAGGCTATGGAACCCTTTGAACAGTGGGCCCTCAACATTGTGGGACCGCTTCCCAAAGACAGACTGGGTAAGAAGTATATTATCACCGCTATCAACTATTTCACGCGTTGGCCAGTGGCCTGGGCCACAACCAACCACACTGCCACCACTGTTACCCGCTTTATTGGCAAGGAAATTGTGGCTCGCTTTGGGCAACCCAAGCGTCTTATCACAGATGGCGGGCCTGAACTTGTTGGACACGTTGTGAAGGCATACTGTGTCAAGAACGTGCTCCAACATATAGTCACGACCCCCTACCACCCGCAAGCCAACGGACGCGTGGAACAGTTAAACGGCTCCCTGGTTCAACTGATTGCCAAACTCTTGCAAGAGCATCCTAACACTGCGTGGACTGAACATCTTCCCACTGCCCTACTGATCCTGCAAGCAAGAATCAACAGGGGCACTGGGTTCAGCCCTAACACCCTGGCCTTTGGAACACCTGATGGTCTGACAGGGGTTGAACAGGGGAAACTACGGTCCAAGGTTCCTGACAAGCCCCCCTTAGTGCCAACTCCCTCCCTAGACCAATGGCGTGCCAAAGCCCAAGAAATTAAACACAAGCGGATTGCAGGAGGGACAAGACACCTCAAAGCTAGATACGCCATAGGTGACCCCATCTACACCCTCAATCCCAATTCTGCCAAATTAGAACCCAACCACCTAGGGCCCTTCAAGGTAGCTGCTGTCTATGACAACCACACCTACCAACTTGAGGATGCCCAGGAAAACACCAAGAAACTTCACCACAATTGCTTGCGCCCCTGCTGTGCCATCCCCACACAAAGGTTGTTTGTGCGGACCTTCCCAGACCTTCCGCAGACTCCAGTCCTGGTGTCTGACAACAAGCAGGGGGCAAGGGGGGTGTTGCAACCAAGATTTGAACCTCGCCTGCTAACGTATCTTACGATACACAGGGGGTGCTCATTGAGTTGCCCCTTGACGTATCTAACGTTATGAATGAATCTGATGGCAATGTCAAATGGCAGGCACTTCATCCTAATTAGGAGTGTTGCCAATTTGACCTGCTGATCCCCGCACAAGTTATTCCTTGGCTCCAAACCCTACATGGAACTCCCCACTATGCCACCCCCTTGTGGCCTTGTGGCTTCCCCATTTAGTATATTAATCACAATATCCTACAATAAACAATACCTTATTCTTATTATTCTGTCCTTTCCTATTGGACTGTTGTCTTCCCCAATTCCAAGTACTGGACCCGCATTGGTTCAGTTGCAATATTTCTCCGCAGAAATTTGCAGTGGCACCGGCAGGCTGCCAGTGCAAACTGATCCCAATCCTTTCCTATACTTGGAGAAACTCAGGATCTTATTGGTGTCTCATTACTAGACCTATTTTGCTGCTAACCTTGTAAAGTCACTCCCCCCTTTGGCCTTGGATAGGACAATCTTCCCACGCCGTACCAAAAATTTTCCTCAGAAGTCAGCCAAGCCCCTAAACTCCCTTGAAGATTTAGTTCACACAGTTGACAAGAGATTTGTGTTAGCATACCCCTCTCAGGCAGCAATTATTGATGTTGGGAACTCTGTTCCTACTTGGGAGGAATCCCTGATTAATTTGGGTTATTTTTTTGGCTTGGGCTTGACCACATTTAAAACTGATTAGGTCTAAACAATCAGTTTGCGCTACTGCCAAATCATTAAATTCCAACTTAATTGGATTGAATGGTGACCTGCCCCATTCATTTGACCCCAGCCAATTAGAATTTGGGGTGGAAATTGGTGCAAAACCCTCCAGCTTGCTGAACTGTCTGACAAAATTTCTCCTGCAGCCAATCAAATCCACATCTCTGGGTCAGGTGATTTTTGAATTTGGATTACCACCCTTAAAGCAATACAGGGGACTTTTGGTCCCCTGCTTGTTCATTTTTCAAAATAAACTTTGTTTTACCAAACCTATTGTTTTGGTTTTTTAGAGGCTTTTTTCTGAGTCTCTTTTCAATTCCTAAAGTGTTAGTATTGGCTTTCTTTCCTCTTACCTGCTTTTCTTACTTTCAGGGTTCCAGGTGCTCTTAAAAAGTCCCTAAAGGTGTAGTTAGTGTTGATGTTAAAGCTTACCACTTTTGCTTTACGCTGGACAACTTGAACTTGAAGATTAGTGATTTAATTAGTATAATTACATATTTGAATTTTGATTTCACTCTTCATTTGCTTTTGCTACGGCTTGGCATTTTCATATTCACTTTCAAAGCTCTAATATACACTTTAAAGACTTTATATACACATTTGAAGCCTTTTCCTACGCTTCAAAGTTACCATATATACACTCCTAAAGTTATCATACCCGCTTCTAAAGCTTTTTTATGCTCTATCCAACTCTTTGACCTGTGGTTGTTGTTGTTTGTCCTTTCCTTGTGGTTGCAAGACTTTTTCTTGTCCTTGAGCCTTTCATCCACTTGTTTGAGCCCGAAATCCACAGGAATCTTTTGCTTTTGTGTGGTAAAGCTTTTAGACCCAAAAAATGTTGGTATCTTTGGTCAAGTTTGTGATCTTTACCTTGACACTAGCCTTGGTAATGATATGGTCTACCTCCCCAGATCTTTGGGGTCGTATTTCAAATCTCTTCCATCTCGTTGGCATCAACCCAGATCAGTTCTTACATATTTTTGAGGACATCCCGCACGCGCTCAGGAGATTTACACTACCAGCAAGAACGTTGTGAGAAGCCTTGCCTGTGATGATCTTGAGTTTCCTGCCGTTGAAACAACTTCTACTACCTTTCCAGGTTTGGCCCACCCTATGCCCCCCTCTTGAGGACCCAATTGTCCTGGTCCCAGAAGGAGGCTTGAGCACCCAAGAGTCCTCCCCCAAGTGCGCTCCCTGGCTCCTTGACAGAATGCTTCTGATAGGCTTGGACTCCTAATTCCTCCGGCTATCTGCCACGTCCTCTCTATGGACACCCCTTCGAGCGGCCATTCCAGTCCTGCACTGGATGGCGTCCTGGTGAGTCCTCTCTCCAGGATGGGAGCCAAACTTAGTTAGTTTAGCCCCCCTCTCTCAAAAATCTGGTGGTTTGCTAGAGTATTTTGGAATAACTCTGGCTAATCAGGATTCAATCATAATTGAGAGCCTATGATGCTCCTGGTTGGCCTTACAACAGTTGGTCTGAATCTACTTCGTGAAGGCTTCTTAGATCAATTAGGCTTGACAGTAATATATCAGAAGCTTCTATAATTAATGACTTGGCAGGCCACTAAGATTAACCAAGGTAGAGCAAAGTCAATATAAATTCCTGACATCTTCTATGTACACTAGTCTCAGAAACTTCAACTTCAAAGGAGTTTTTATACATATTCTTTGTCAGGAAAATTCCTGACAACACTGGCGTTCAGGAAGTTGCCCTGAGCACACATCAGAATAACAAACAAAACAAAAAAGGGCAGCAGTTCCCCCTTATTGGGGAAACTGCTGCAGAAAGCCGAGCTTTCAAAACAGGAATTAAAAATAATTTTTTTGATTCAGACAGGTTTTGTACCCCGTCCGCGGGCCGCACGCCCGACCGCCAGCCAGCCACCCAGCCCCTACCCGCTGAATGGGGAAATTGCCAAAAGGGGAACCCCGAAAAGGCAATTTCCCCAAACCCAAATAGAGGGGGAACTGCTGCCCAAATTTGGAATCTACCAAATTTGGAGGGGGTTGACAAGCAGTCCAGCATTACAAATAATGCATCAACTGCAAAAGCTGGATTGAAATGCATTACTGTGCCTGAAGATGCTCCAATCCCATGCCATGCCAAGGATAACAATTCATTGCTTGCAAAACCACTCCCATTCCACTCCCAAAAGGGAATTCCAGACAACACCAAGTGTTTGGGGTCCCCTGTCCAATGCTTTGTACTATTCATGCCCCACTAAGGATGACAGTATATAATAAATCTCAATCACTTGATGGTAGTTTGTGCTATCATTGAGTGAAATTACCTCTCAATAATATCACATAAATCAATACCTAAGAAAACTTTTACACTACAGAAAGTTAAGACACTAAGCTTTGTCTGCCCTTTCCCAGGAACTGAAGATGAACCACTGAATCTTCTCTGCTGTCCTCACAGCCTGCCTCAGGATTGGGGGCCACCAACACTCTCATCAGCATGGGCCGTACAACAAACCACCCGATGAGTACTTCTACGAGGAGCCAGTGCAGCTCAACTCCTCCGAGACGTACTCCTGGCCCACGCTGGTGTTACCCCGCTCCACCCAGCACGTAGCAATCTATTCCTTTGTCTTCTACGTGCTTAAATACTTTGCCAGTAATTTCAGACAATTTAACATTCATGCCAAAGTCTTTAGATGGATGATGACAGTCTATCCCATCTTGACGGCACTTACGGAATACAAGTCTCTAACTTGGTACCTTACCTAGCTAAAATACTCCCTCATTTTATGGGGCTTTACACCCTTAGTTTGTTTGGCTGATGAAAAGCAGATTTGTAAAACCTCTCCAATTGCCAGTCAATTGTTTCTCTTGTTAGCTTTTTTAGGTTGACCTGATCTTGGACAATTCTTCACTGAGTTGATTTCTTGTGTTGTAGGTGAATTCATGGGGCAGTTTCAGCACTAATGATAAGTTACTGGCTTAATTTTCTATAAGACAACCCCACATCTTTTACTAGGGTAACCTGGCCACAAATACACTCAGGTATTTCTCGTTTTAGCCATCTTTTCTGTTCAAAAGGTTCTCTAACCTTGATTCTACTCTCTAGGTAAGTTCTGAAGAGAGACTCTGCTTCATAAGCCTTTTATGGGCATAACTCTTATATAGATTAAACCCTTAGAATGGTGTTTATATATATTTTTTATTTTTGTTTCACTTGTATTCATTTTTGTATATTTTTAAAGCCTCAAGTAAAATTTTGCAGTCAATCTTTTCATGCTGATTTTACTCATTCTCGATTTTTATGATCTTGCATCATCTTTGATAATGCTGATGACCCTTACTTATGGAGATTACTGTAGATTCATAGGTGTCCTACCAAGTGAGCTGTCTCTGGAGTATGGGTTAAAGGCGGAAGTATGATTAAAAATTGTAGCTAATTTATCATTTGAGGTATGAATAAGGCACATATTTCAAACTATCATGCTTTAAATATGTAATCAAATGGTTTTGGTGGGGGAACAGTAATCCTTGTTATGAAAGGTTGAGCTTGCATCTTATCCAATTGTACTGTCTTAGATGCCGTAATAATTATAAGGGAACATAAAATAGTGAAATTGTTCTTAACGCGATATACCTTTAAGCTCGTAAGAAAGTTGGAATTAAAGGCATGGATATGGTTACCAAGAGGGTATGTTCAAAATGGGTGAGGATAGGGAATGCAATCAGGGTATTTATTGAGCAGCCAGCTGATTAGATTAGGTCCAACGGATCATGCGAGGGCAACAGAGAAATGTAAAACAGTATGGCTTTATTTAGAAGATGAGTCAAACATTTCACGGGCCATTGCAGGACTAACTATTTCGAACTTGGGGGTTTCTCAGCTATTGAAGGGGTCGGTGAAGTGTAAAGCTGGAAAACCCGGGAATCAAAGTGAGGCTCAATTTCTTTATTAATTGATATCGATTGCAGCCAATGATAGTGATTTTAGCGCCAATATCAAGCACTCTGATAGGCAAGGCTTAGATCTGCACTTTTGTAGGCTGTAATTTCAGTGTATAAAGAAGGATTTATATTTATGAAGCGTGTGAAACCTTATCATTCATCAAATCCACCGTGATTTTGGCGCTTATGGGATTCATCATCGGTGAGTGGAGTTGCGTGAGCAACGTCAGCCAGGCGTACTTCTCTCAGTTGCTCTACACCGTCACGTTGAATCTCGCAAGACCGAGAAGCACCTTTAATGCGGTAAATTGATTCTTCACTGATATGGCCAAAGCAGTCACTTCAATTTTTTTACTTATATATATTGCAGCCCTCAACTTGTCTCGACATTCTATTTTTTATCTACAGTTTTTTATGCCTTGTGATTTCCCAGAGCAATGGGCTTCACCTTTAAGCTTTCATTCATTCGCATATTGTAGCTGCCTTTTCTCCGCCAGCTGTGCTAGGAAGGCTTTTGCTGTCTCTTAAGTTAGAAATCCTATTTTTAAAAAAGTTAACGTACATTTGCTATGTATAATCTAATCCATGTAAATCCGTTCTTTATTAACGAAGTCCAATAGCCATGGATGAAACCAACGAGTCAAATTTTGCAAACAAAGGAGCTTCTTATGAAGTTGCACATGAAATCTTTTCTCTGGATATCCAGGATTCGGCTGAGTCATATCCGATTAGCCCTGCTGCCCCTTCTACCTACTCGGTTGATAAAATAATGACGCCTGGGCTAAGCGATAAAGGTGACAATCCAGCTACCAGTGAGCCTACTATAATCCAAGTTGCACCCGAAACAGCCCAGCCAAAGTCGCAAGCAAAGAGAAGTTGGGTTTTTACCCAAGGCTATGGGAAACGAGTGTATGATAACGACGTTATGTTGATTCAATGCCAGGTGCCAGGGTGTGGCCGGTATTTCAAAGCCAATCGAGGCTCAACTTCCAGCATCAGCTATCACTTGCTAGCCGCACACGAGATCCCGGAATATCCTGGGAAACCTAAACGGACCAAGCGGAAGCCCATCCAGACTAGAAAAGCCAGCTTCAAGGCACCTCAGGGAATGTTCGATCCAAAAATATTGGAGTTTTCACCTCTTGGCGTAAGGGTTGCCAATCCAGAGTCAAAGCTAGATTCACCCGTTCAAGTTGCGGCAACTAAGGAGAGGATTCCTATTTCTATGATCCAGGATCCTAATCTCCTACACTTGTTGCAACTATCCGATCTTGACAGCGATAATGTAGTCTTATTGCCTACCGACCATCAGACGTCACAGTACGTCAATGGTATCTTTTTAGAATGCCGTGGTCAGATCCGAGAGCTTTTGAACAAGCAGGACTCTCTTTCTTTAAGTATCACTCATTGCTCTGGGCTTCTGCCAGTTACTGTTCATTTTCTGTCTGAGGACTGGTCGGCGAGGGAAGTGCTTTTATGTATGCTAGATCCCAAGGAGACCGCTACTGGTGCAGAGATGGGGAAGCGGCTGATGGAGGCGTTGGATAGTTTTCAAATAGCCTCCAAGGTGTTTACAATCACCACTGATTTCAGTACACCAATGCTTGTGCTGGCAGATGAACTCTTTTGCATTTCAGCAATGCGCAAGGACTTCAAGTTTGCGCCCCATCAACATATCCCATGTATTGGACACATTGTAAACGATGTAGTAAATGGTGTACTCAAGTCAAATCTGGATGGCGACAGCTCGAAGATGCCGACTGGCTCATCAGAAGCCCATCATGGCTCTATCCTGGCCAAGCTGTCCAGTGTTCGGCAAGGGATTGCTGCTATCAGGTAAAGCATGCCTATTTTCCACTAATGATCTAGAGAAAACCCTTCCAAGTTGGGTCACTACCAGAACTATTTCAACCAGCACCAGCTGAAGTACCAGGAGCTGGTTCTGGACACTGCAGGGAACTGGGAGTCAACCTTTGCTATGCTCGAGGGGATTGTAGCCAACCAGCTGGCCTTTAACAGCGTCTGCGCCACCTACGATATGGTGGAGCACATACTTTCGCCTGAAGACATTACCTTCTTTGAAGAAATCAAAACCTTTCTTGGTCTGTTCCAGGCATTTTCATCTCGTGTGTCCTCTTCCAGGCACTGCAATGATCTGTTCTTCGCTAACTCTTCCGTAGATACCCCACAATCAGTAAAGTGATGCTACTCTACGACAAAATGCTGATTTATCTTGATTCTATGCCGTCCCAGAAGCCTCCCTTCCTTCAAAAGGTCTTTTTGCTTGCTCGTAAAACCCTCAACTCTTACTTTGGCAAGGGGCTTGACAATTACATCTATCCCATCGCTGTTGCCATGGACCCACGGCTTAAGTTTGCCTTCTGGAAGCCGCCCATATACACGTATGAGGACTGCGAATTTCTCAAGTCCATGGTCCGCCAGTACTGGGAGTCCCACTTCAGCCATCCGAAATCTCGCCCGGAAGCCTCACTTCTACCTCAGACGGGGTTTGATGAGGTGTTTGGCGTTGACACCAACTCTGTAGCCGACGAGCTGACACGATACATCCAGGAGTCGCCAGTGTCGTCGGGCTTCGTTAACGAAGCTGAGATTTGGGATTTCTGGAAGCGCTCGAGCCAATCCTTTCCCCTTCTGTCCAAGATGGCCCGCAAGTTCTTAGCCATCCCCGTCGCATCCAAGCCCTGCGAGAGACGCCTTGTACATTCCCAATCTCTGATGGCGCCCACCCACCCATCCCTGGATAGCCTGTTTGTCTTACAGCAGCTTAGCCTAGTGCACAGCTGGCGTGCACTCTTAAATTAGTCGCTTTGATATTTCCAGGTTTGGCATACCCTTAACACATATCTCCCTCCTTTTTATGTCCCCTGACTAATACTTTATATAAAGTTTATCCTTCATTGCCGTGTAAACCTAATGGCTGAACGACGTGAATCTTTTTAAAATAACTTTTAGGCCCTCTGCCTTTAAGATGTTTAAAGGAGGCATTTGGCAGAATCGAATTCTTCCTTGTGATTCTGAAGCTGACCATACATTCATCTGCCCAGCATGGCTGAAACAGGTTTCCATAAATAGTTGGATGACTTCTGTCCAATCCTGAGGCTGGGCTTGATGTTTACAAATAGACGAGCAAAAACCAGATGGCAGTAGATTTTATCTCAAGCCTAACGTAACTTGGTACATGACAGCTTCTCGTCATACCATAGAGTGGGGCTCATCCGCAGATGGACCCCAAGTTAAACAAGCCCTATCCGTCTCTTGTGTCAAGGTCACATGGCGTAACTTCCCTAACCAATAAAGCTGGGTGAGAGAGAAGCATCCCATAGAACAGATGCATCGAAACCCCCTAAATCTTTACTAAAGTTCAACAAAGACCTAAATATCTGTCTGATCATCACACCAGTTTCGGGAACAGTCGACATTCAAACTGTCTGCATGCAGACAGTTGACTTCAATTTGGCACTTAGGCCAAAGCCTACTAGTCGTGTTCTAAATAAACAAATTTTTTATATTGTATTTAATAGTCAGAGTTGATAATCAACAATAAAACAAAGCCAATGTCGACACCAACTAAGAATAGGCTTAATTATTATTACAAAATAACAAGGAAATCGCTATTATAAAATACCAAATTATTATACTTTAAATTTAAGCCCGGCTTCAACAATGAATCTACACAATGCCGACATAAAATAACAGCTTATAATATTTCTTAATACAAATACATGTAATCCAGAATATCTTCACTTATAATAAGTTATTTATATTTATATTTGGTCCTTTGTTTTATAGTTCTTTTAGATATAGTGGGTAAATTTTTCAAGCTTTGTTGTACATTATATTAGTGGTTTATTATATCTTTGAAACCACTGGACGTGTTCCGGTTAACCCTTAAACATTGGATTAAGCCAGATTGTATAGGTTAAAACTAGGATTTATATAGTGTCATTTTAAGTCAACACAAAGGAAACCCAACACGAAAGCAAAAGTGGGTCAAGGGGAATAACTTAAGCAAACACAATGGCATAATTTAAGCAAGATTTAATAGCAGCTCTACTATAAAAGAAGGCCGACTCTGGCAAAGTTGTCACCTTCACTAATCTAATAAGCAAAAGACACAGCTTAACAATTTCAACTTACAGAATAGTAAGCTTAGAACCCCAAAACTTCACATGATAATAATAAAACTACTTATTACAACATGTAGTACTTAGTTTTTAAAAGTTATATGAATATAGCTTTATTATAGCCCAAACACCAAATGGCATAATTTCAGTCTAGATTTTGAACCTGACCTTAATTTAATTAAGATTTATATGTTTTTTAAATAGTGATTTACCCTAATAATGCTGACTGTCTACAAGTTGACTTTCAGAATTTAAGCAATATTTTAGGCCAACTGTCTAAAATCAAAAAATTTGTGCATGCCAACACTTAAAATGGCAACACTAAACATTTAAATGTAGTTTTGTCCAACTTTTTCTTAATAAAAAGCTTCAATACTGCATATATTAATAACATTAAGGTTTTTTGCATAGTCTATATAATAATTATCCACAACTTGAAAATTTTTCAGCTTTAACTTTTCTTTTTTATACTTTACGCACAGTTATTTATCTAACCCCTTTTTTATAGGATAAATCAAAGAAACCCCAGCCTAATAATAAAAAGCCCAATAAAAAACTGCCAAGGACACTGTTAAGACTAAGGCTTCTTCTTCTACAAAAAATTGCTTAAGAAACAGTTTAAAAAAGATGAACAGAAAAAAACCCCACACTTTCAGCTTCTGAGAAGGGCTCTGATAATGGCTTCACCTCTCATAGCTGGTATGAGTCTGAGAAAGATAAAGATCCCATCAACAAGAAGAAAAGAAAGGCAAGCTTCAAGTCATCTCCTGAACCCTCTCCTGGTGAATATGAAGATGATGAGCAACATGAGTACTTTCATGGTTTTCAACACGCCCCTCCTGGGCCATAGAATGCACTAAAACCCCACAATATTTGCAATGTTAAGGGCTTCTTCAGGATTCCAAAGAGATTCCCAAAATTATTTTCATTAATGTCAGTCAAAGGTGGCCCAAGCATGGTCAGTGATGGCTATGTGCTCAACTGTAATAATCAAAGACAAGGAAGCAAGAGCAAACATTACACATGTGAAGACAGAAGCTTCCCAGCACACCTAAACACCCAAGGTTGGGAAAAAGTTACCTTGGAAAAGGGGAAACATACTTGCATGCCTCCCACCACTTTGATTGAGAAGCTGCTCAAATGATACCTATTCTAAATAGTCCCAGTATCAAAAGACATTAAAGCAACTCTTCTGGCAGTAAAGCCACCAAACACTTGAGCAAAGAGAATCTTAAATTTGTCACTGGCCGTGAACAACGTGTTAAGTATATCTGTGATAGACGCCTAGAGCTAAACCCAATTAGAAAAAGTGCAACCCAACTAAAAGGCCTGGTCCTTACTCCTGAGTTGCAGATGACCCAAGACAATGAACAGTTCCTTCTTCACAATGATGGACCTGGTGCAAAAGAAAGAATTATATGCTATGACACCTATAAGAATCTAGAACAACTGTGTGCCACTGAGACTTGGATCTGTGATGGGAAATTTGCAACATGTCTTAAGTTATTCTATCAGCTGTGAGTAGTACATGCTCATCTTGATGATGAATTCTTCCTGTGGGGTTCCTGTCCACCAGTACCCAAAGTGTGTCCTGGTTCATAGCCAGGGACCAGCTTGGAGGAGTTGTCATTCTCTATCAGGGGACAATTTATTTCTCAGAAATATGTATAGGGGTCAAAATGGGCTTTTATTTTCTTCAGAAGGAAGATTCTCTTAGAAACCTTCTGATATATGGCCCAGAAGTCTGGGAAACAAATGATATGTGCCAATACTCAAAGCCCTCCAACAATCTCTTGGACTTCTTGTACTTAGTCTTGGGCTCCTGCACCTTAGTCTTGAACTCCTGCTCCTTAGTATTAGACTTCTGCTTCTTATCCTAGACTTCAGCATCTTTATCTTAGGCTCCAGCTTTTTTGTCTTAGGCTTCAGCTCCTTTATCTTGGGCTTTTGCACCTTTATCTTGGTCTCCAGCTCTCTGTATAGTCTTAGTGGCCTTGATATTCCACTTAGTCCAATCTATTTCAGTCTAGAGCAGTCTCAACCAGTCCTTGAAAAGCCTCAGACTGATCCCCTTTTATAGTTCCTTGTTTCAGCCCTTGTTTCTTCTCAGATCTTAGGCTTTTCAGGCTTAAACTATCTGGTTTCTTCTCTTCTGGAATATAAAAAATCTTTTAAATTCTTTCAGCTAATTAAAAACTTGCTTTTCCTGGTTAATTCCTTCATTTTTTAGGCTTAAACCCTTCTGTTAAACCCTTCAAAACACTGATCAAACAAGCTTTGACCTGCAGCCAATCAAACAATTGGATTACATGGTTTCACCAAACAGTTTGTCCAAATGACTTGCTCTTGGCCATGGTTTGAACCCGTCACTGTCTTGCTCCAGATTAACAACTGCTCCGCATTTTGAATGGTTTTGCTGTGATTTCTGTCACGTTTCTCTGACCAAACTCAAGCTCTTCCAACTAAGTGTTACTTAGGGGATTTCAAACCCTAATTTCTTCAACATTTCTCAAGTTTCTCCGCGTTTTTGTCATGGCTGGTGGCAGTCATATACCAAGGTGCTGAGAGGGAGCTTAAGCCATCAGGGTAACATGTCACAAGGGCCCAATAGAGGAAAGGAGCAGAACAGGTTAAGTAAAGCAATCCTGCAGCTAAGGGGCGGTAGGCACCAAGGTTAGGAACAGCAACTTTGGCCAGACTAAGGATGGTCAGAATGGCCATCCTAGCTTTATTGTGCTTGTGGGCTGTGAAAGGGGTGGAGCAGTAGAGTAATAGGGAATTCCAGCCATTCCAGGATCTGGACCTGGCTGGTAGTCTAAGGGCGTAGGTCTAGGGTGGTACTCTAGTCTTTTAGTTTGACTTCTGCTCAAGTGGTGTATAAATTGAAATCCTAATAAAGCAAACAATCCTAATAGATTAATTCACTTTTTTTGTTGTTGTCTGAACTTGATTTAAGTGTGGGGAAGTGAGTTCTATACCATTAATCTGGTCTACATTAAAAAACACTACTTCTTAATTATTGAGAGCTTTTGGTGTCCCAATCCTTGGGTGCCGGCTTCTGAGAAGTGATGGGGATCTTTTTGGGGAGTGAGGATTGGGATCTGAGTGACTTGGCTTGGACTGGGGAATTCTATTGGCTGCTGATTGATAATTGGCTGGCACCTTCAGTCTGAGGCTTTAATTGGTTGGGGCATAGGGTAATTCTTTCTTTAGATTTGAGATCATCTGCAGGAATTTCTGGGTCTTGCAGCTTAATTGAGATGCTTTTAACAGCAACCTCAGATGCTGAAGAATGGTCTACTAGCACATCTGTGCATCTAGAGTGATTGGATAGGGTGAGAATAGAAGCAGGAATGGCAGCAGGAGCAGCAGAAACAGCAACAGGAATCTTGGATTCATCAGATCTTCTGGTTGAATTCTGCAGCATATCTGCTTGATAACAGATCTGCTGCAGGACCCAGAAGATCTGATTGAGGGTGGTATTAGACGCACCCAACCCAATTATAGCATTGGGGCTGGGTGTTCCAATGCCGTTGGGAGCCACAAGCTTTTCTGGGCTATTATTATAACTGGCCCCAGGTCAGGTCATTTTGATGGGCAATTCAAACTTCCCAAATAGGCCATGGCAGTTTAAACCGCCTCTTGCCTGCCCTGGTGGGTGGTTGGGGGTTTGAATCCCCAGCGGGCTTTTGCAGCTGCCTGCGCTTTTGCTTGGTGGCCTGGTGTGGGGGTTCAAACCCCGTACTGGGCGCCATAAGACAGGTCCTCACAGTTTTCTTCCCTATTTCAGCCATTCAAAGCCGCCTGTCACTCACTTCACTTAATTATTTTGGAAAAACTTCAGCCTTTGTCCTCAAAGTTTTTCTGTCCTGTTTCTAGCTACTTTGTCTCCTTCTCCCTCAAGCAATTCCTTAAAAAATTTCAGTCTATTTTCTGTAAATTACTTCCTGCTCTTTTCTTATTTCTTATATGATATTTATTTTAATCTTTTTATCATATCTTTTTTGGAAGTTCAATTAATTCTTTTAACTGCTTCTTTCTTATTATTAGTCCTAGTTCCAACAGTCCAACATTCCTGATCCTTCATTTACTTCTTCTGGCTCTTCTTAACCAACTTTCAGTCCTTCAGATAGACCTTCTCCATGATCTTCCAGTCCTTTAACTTAATATTCTTCATAACCTTCCATTCCTTCAACTAGTTTTCACTATGATCTTTCTAGGTTGCATTCCTCACTATGAACCACCTTGGTTCCATTTTCAGTCCCCGTTACAAATACCTCAGACTCAGGCAATAAGTCTACAAGGATACTGGTGTTTGACTGGGCCCCTGCAAGCAACCTTCACTTGGGCCATTTAACCACACAAAATTCTCATGTCTGTGCAGTTGTCTTTAATCACTCAGGTGGTTAATTCTGAGCTTTCAGGCGCAAAGTAACCAACTTTACTTCACAGAGACCTGTTCATTATCAAGTTCTTCAGCTGCTTCCCCAAGCAGCCACCCTGAAAACGTCTCTGGTCATATCCATGCCCCCAATGATATCTTTATGACCTCCCCAAAGCCCCCAAGGAAAACATAGTCAAGGACACCTTACCAGTCTGTTAAGTAAGCTACTTACTCACAGTCCTCCTGTAAGAGCACAAGAGCACGTAGAGCTATCTTAGATCCTCCTTTTCCTAGCAGTTCTTATTTACCTGCTAGGTTATAGCACCCTAGCAGCCAATGTTACCTAATATGCAGGCCTTACCTTCCCTAGTAGCTCATTTTACCTACTAGGCCTTTACCTGTCAAAAGTCACTAGACTTTCTTGTGGTCAACATTAGCCCCGCCTGCAAAACTGCCTAACATGTGAACAATCACAGATACTCTAGGACACATGTTTGAGGCATTTACCAGGCATCTTGATGGGTTCCTTGAAGATAGTAGGACTTTAGCCTAGGATAAAAAGGTATCCATCCTGTCAGTATTTTGGGATATTGACTAATTAATGAATTCAACCAATTATTGCGGGCCAGCTGTCAATCACTCTTTGGAATGGTTTCAACAGAGCAATGCGGGCCGCAGGCTGCAGGATTAATGAATCAATGACCAAATCATATCCTGGCATTAACAAAATTCATGCATTGCAATTAATGAATGAAACATGCAATTACTACTCATTAATTAGTTCTTTTCATCAAACACCTCAATATTCACTTCATAATAATTACTATTCTAAACTTAAATTGTATCCTAGAATTAGAGGGCCATCATAAGAAAAGTCATCTGCATTATGTCTAGCAGAGTCCAACATGGACTGGGCCACTGGGTCAAACACTTTAAGATAAAAGTCCTTGTACCTATTGTATTAGAGTAGCTCTGATTAGTATAACAATCATCTTGTGAACTAGTAGCCAACTGCTGGCTAGCTAGCCCTGGATAGTGGCCCAGGCAGGCAGCTGAAAAGAGATTCAGCTGTGCGGTGTGTCTAGAACAAACACAGTAAGCTGAGGAAGTTGTTAAGCGAGCTTCAACAAAATCCACCCAGAAAAGGCCAGACCTCCTGCTGTGTTGACCTAATGCTACTTCAGTCTCTTCCTAGTGTTGTGAGCTAACTCAGATAAAACGCAGGCAGGCGGGCTGCCTTAAAGCCAGTCCATTAGAATAAAAGACTGATGATTCTGTATTGACTTGATGATTGATCCAAGACCTATTTTCTTAATATAATCCTCTCTTAGTCTTTATTAGTATATCAAAAGATGATACTGTTGTCATACAGTATAATTATTTATAGTAACATATAAAAACAACAAACTACAAACAGTATCCAGAAGTAAGAAGAAATATCCCAATTCTTTGGCTTTGGGCCCAGTCAGACTTGCTACTTCTGCAGACAACAAAGTATTCCGGGCTGCAGGTTACATCAAAGGCACAGGTTCTCTGTGATTTCCTAATGTTAGAAACCTTAGGATATCATCTAGTGGATGATAAAATACCACAGTCTGCAGATTTCCTGACACATCCTTTAAGTTGATGATCCCATTGTATTCTTGGAGGAACTGGGTATCAATCAGCAAGTTGTAACTCTGTTCTCCAGGACTACTGCTGGAGCAGCAAGAAGCAGTCTAACAAAGTGCATAGGGAGGGACAAATAAGCAACCACTGGCCCAGATCATGAACAGGCCAGATGTATCATAAGACTGATGATAGTTGAGGTCCAGAGCCTGTTAGAGTTTCTTTACTAACTTGGAGGACACAACATTAACAGGAGATCCCGTGTCAAGGACAGCTTTGATTTTCAATTTTTGAATGAATATCTCTACACAATTATTAGTACGTCCAAAAGAGGGAAGAACAGCTAGAACATCTTGTACCTCAGACAACTCCTTGTCCCATTTTTCTAACATAAATTTAAGGCCAAGAAACTCTTTATAGACCATTTGGAGGGGAGTGATATAAAGACGTCTTGAAAGACGGCGTCAGCCACCTATGTAGCTTCCTCAAAGGTCTTCACTAAGACAAATGACCTTTTAGACTGGGTGAGATATGGTCTTGACACAATCTACTTGGCTTTAGCAAAAGGTTTGGCAGTGGTGCTGGTATTTCTGGAATGTAACTTATAGGGGACAGGAATGGTTTCAGGTACAGCAAGGACTGAATACTCATAGGCATCAGGGTCCTCAGCATCAGATTCTTTGATGTCAGAGTCATCAGAGATGTCATGAAAGAGGATAAGGATTAGAGGGGCTTGAGAATTGGATGCATCATCAGCAGAGGTAAAGAGGAGGTAAAGGGGGAGACTACAAAGAGTTGTCAACTGGGAGCGTCTCTTCTTTAAATTGACCTCTCTTTTCCCACCTGGTGTCTGGAATCAACCCATTTAATGTGAGGATTGATACAAACACGGGAATGATGGCTTATCTGACCACAGTTGTTACAGCACTGTTGTTTGGGTTGGTTCTGTGAATTCATAGCCAAGATGAAAGGAGTGCAGGAATTTATGCCAGAAGCAGCAGCTCTACTCTCATAAACAACAGAGCCAGAATAAGTGAGATGCATATCTTGGAGGTGAGTCTTGATACTTTTCATAGGTATGAGCATTGCCTTATGTTCTTTTGTATTACCCAGATACAGTAGGTACTACTTGCAGCAGATATGGCAGGAGATTGGAAAATTGGAAGCCAGTCAGAGCGGTGACAATTGGATAGACAGTCATCAGCCAGCAGAAGACCTTGGCATGGACGTTGTACCTTCCAAAGCTTCCTGTAAAGTAGGTTAACACATAGCACATGAAGGTTTACACTGCAATGGTCAGGGTGGAGTGTGGAGATACAAGGGGAGGCCAGGAACTAATGTAGGAAGAGTTGAGCTGTCCAGGGTCATAGTGGTGGTTATGACCTAGCTCTTCTTGTGAAGGCCCAAAGAACTCTGATCCCTGTTGGTAGCCTCCAATCCCAAGGCAAGCTGTAAGCACAGCTGTGAAGATGAGATGATTCATCTTCCTTGGATTGGAGGGGGTTGTCTGGAGAAAACTAGTTAAAGTGGACTTAAGGTTTAAGTAAGACTAGCTTTATTGAGGGTATTGAATTCAATAATAGCACAGGCTACCACTGAGGGGGATCCTTTATTATAGTGCTTTCTGCTGTGCAAAGATTTGCAAATGGGAGTGGAAAGCAGGAGATGGGGAATCCCAGAAGTTTGGAAAATAGGAATGGCAGTTGGTTTTTGGGTAGATGGCCAAACTCCTGTTCTTCTACTATCTGTGACTGGCTTGGAAATTCTTGAGATGAACCAATAATTTTAGGATGCCCTGGTGCTAGATGAGGGATGGGAGCCAAATTGCTCTCATTGTCTATTTTTGTCCTAGGAGCATTAGTTTGGCTTGAGTTTGACTCTGCCCATGTGGTCTGGGCCCTAGATTCTCATTGATTGGTGGTAGACTTATTTTTAAAATGTGAACCCTTAATTTCTTCTTCTTCTGAAGGTGTGGTTGTGTTCTGGAATTTTGGCCTTGCAGCCAGGTACTTTTCTTATTAGCTGTAGTGATTGGGGCCTTCTGATTGGTTGGAGAAGTGGGCCTGGGATCCAGGTGGGTGGCTGGCAGCCAACTGAGACCCGGAGGGCGAGCGGGCGGGAGGCTGGCGGCGGGCCTGCTGGTGGCTGACCGGGGCCTGGCTGGCAGATGAGAGGCTGAGGGAAGCTGGCTGAGTGCTGGGGGGCTGGCAGAGGGTGCTGGCAGGCGTGGTAGGCACCTGCCTGGATGATAAATTATTCTGGTGTCCATTAAGTTCTGTTTTTTCCTTTGTTTGATTTTTATTTCTATCCATTAAAGGGGAAAATCCTCGTTGAATTTTTCATTTTTAACAGAGCACCCCTCTATTATTTTCCAACATCGCCCTCCAGTAAGAATCTGGTTTATCTCAGGAATATTCCCAACAGCTTTGAAGTGAAAAAATAGGAGCTTGTTAACTTTGAGAGCTTGGGCACAAGCAATATAAGCCTCATATGCCGTCAACTGCTTGCTTGTTATCAGTTGTTGACCTTCAACATAGAATCTGTCTGCAAACTCAGCCAAATTCACATTGGGTTTGAACACAATGGGCATAAACACATATTTTTTACTTCCAAACTGAGGTTTCATCCAAAATCATCAATAAGAAGATGTTTTGTTTCTTCCCAGGTGGTAATAGAGGAAAGTTCTGAGACTACCACTTCTTGGAAGATAGGGTGGGGGCAGGTCAAGATATGTTTCTTTTTGATCTCATCTGAAGCCCTACACATGGCAATATCATACATGGTAAGGAAGGCAGCAATGTCAGAGGTCTTTGGGTCAAAATCTTGTTTGACGGCAGATTTAAAATAAACCTCAGGAGTAGGACTATCATTATTACTATCAACCATATTGATATAAGAGGAAAAGTCAGCTTTGGAATCAGAGGGAGGCTGTCTAGCCCATAACTGACAAACACTTTCTTCCAGAGTCACTAGGGCAGTGCTGTTACAAGTGTTGAGAGTCTGGATGTACAAGCATTCTGGCTACTGCCAACTTACTTAACATCCATACATTGTTAAATTTGGTGCCCTTCCAATATACAGTTTGACATACCAGGAATGGCAAACAAGCAATATCACATAACTGTCCAAGTATCCAGTGGCTCAAACCCATCCCGCACATGACCAACCCCTAGGTTCAACCCAACTAAATCTCCACCACAGCTAAAGCTATATAAGCCTAAAGTATTATTCAATATAATATACTTCTCTTCTTTCCTAATTCCATATTTGAAGCTTCCCCAAAAGGTGCTCCTTATCACTGGTAGCAGCTACAGTTTTTTGACCACGCCCATGAAAGAGAAAATGACTGATCAAAACCCGTCCACCTTTGCTCACGTACTCAACCAGGCCACATCCCAGGAGACTTGGAAAACATACTTCTGAGTCCACAACATTGACAAAGATATACCTAGTGGATGCACCATATTTGAAGGACTGGTCATGCCCAAAGCATGCGCCAAAATAATTCAATACAGTTGCTCTCTTCAACCACAAACAAACGCACAACCACCTATCACAGGTGAAGTTACCAACACCAAATACATTGGTATCAACAGGTTCTTTGGTAAAAACAAAGAACACATCATCAACTGGCTAGACTAATCAGCTGCTAAACTCTGCGCCAGCCGCATCCCCCATGAGAAATGGGTCCAGGAAGCCAGCAAGCGCCTGTATGAGGCTGCATCTAACTGGTTTGCTACCTGGGTTGGCTCACGTATTGACAACTAGCTTGACAACTGGGAAGAGTTCAAAGCAGAAATCATGCACAATTTCCGCGTCACTGAATCAGTCCAAGACATTGCAATACAGCTCAGCAATCTTCCTCAGAAGACCACTATCACAGCTTATGCCAATGAATTTGAGGAAATACACTGCAAAATCCAGAACCCAGAGCAAGCTGAAAATATACACACCAGAGCCTCATTCATCAACAGAATAAAACCCTCTGTTGCTGCCCTCATCTGCCCAGAGGCTAACACCTCCATGCCTGCACTCATTGCAGAGGCCAAGCGCGCGGAAAAACGCGCAAACATGGAATATGCTGCATGTAACAGCAATCAAACCTCAAACGGCAATGGCAGAGAAAACTCCAATGGAAACAAACTCCAAGACACCAATCATAACAACAGCAACTCCAATTGCAACAATAGCAATTGTAGCCAAAGCGCAAAACGCTCCTGTCCCAAGAAGGAGAACACCGCCAAAGTTAACAATGCTGAAAAAGCAACCAACTATGAATATGACCCCACATTCTCTGACCTCAAAGGTCTCAAAACAGAGGAACATGGAAAAGAGTAGGGGGAAAGGCTTAAGTGCCCCTGTCTCCCCCCAACTTGACAAGAAATTGTACCAAGGCACAAACTTTGCTGCTCACATCCCACATGTCCCACAATCCTCCATTTTTATGAACATAAAAATTAAAGATCACTCACAACTTCTTGTCTACCCATGCACTTATAAATCTCATACACATAAAATTTTATTTGACTCTGGTTCACAACATACTATGGTTAGCAAACCATTTTTAACCAAATACAAAATACCAGTTGTCAAATCCAACTTCAAATACACCAGAATGGCAGACAAATCAAAGGTTTTACTTGAAGGCAAAACAACCCCCTTCAGAATTGACCTCCAAGGCATACAAACGTCCATCAAAGGACTTTTTATGAACAACATAAACTACAACATTGTAGCAGGCATGGACAGGTTCACCCAAGTGAACCCTAGTGTATGTTGGAAAACAAAACCATAACCATTAAACGCAACAGAGTCAATTTTAATATCCTCAAAGAACCCAACAACCACATTCTTAGAGACACAGTATTTGTCCAGGTCATAAAACAAGACAAATCAGAACGTCTAACCAAAGATATTACCCTCCACATAATGAGGTACACTGAGTTCAATAACATGCAAACAACAAAAATCCAATGCCCAGAACTTGTGGTACTCCTAAATGAATACACTCATGTATCCAAGGAAAAACTCACCAAGCTACCCCCAAACAGGAGGTCAAACATGGCATCTACTTGTGTAAAGCCATGCCTAAACCTGCACCTCTCTACAGATTCTCCCCATGGAGACCCAAACTCTCAAAACCCACATTGAAGACAACCTAGCCAAAGGATTCATTTGCAGTCTGAATCCCTGTGGGGGTGGCAGTGTTCTTTTTAAAGAAAAAAGAAGGTTCACTCTGTCTAGTAACAGACTATAGAGCTCTCAATACAAGCACAGTAAAGAATAATTATCCTCTTCCACTCAAACAGGATCTGTTTGCAAGACTCCTGGGAGCCAAATTGTTCTCTAAAATTGACCTCACCTCAGGTTACAACCAATTTGAAGTAAAGGAAAAGGACATACCAAAGACCGCATACTGTATGCAATTTGGATCCTTTGAGTGTAGGGTAATGAACTTTGAGATGACCAACTCTCCTGCAACGTTTGTCACCATGATAAACCAAGCACTAAAAGGTCTCTCAAATACATTATTCTACCTTGACAATATCATCATATTCTCAAAAACAAAAGAGGAACACCTCACACATGTCCGCAAGACACTCAATCAACTCACAAAGCACAAATTTTATGCCAAACCTAGTAAGTGCCAATTTATGGAAAAGGAACTCCTGTTCTTGGGCCACATTGTCTCTGAAGGTGGTATCAAAGCAGATCCAGACAAAATAAAAGCCATAAACAACATGCAACACCCCACCTCTGTTAAACAAGTTAGATGCTTTCTCAGAATGGTAGCTTACCTAAGGAAATACATCAAAGACTGCAGAAACCAAACCACACCAATCAATGACTTAACCAAAGGTAATGCCAAAAAGAAAATCATCTGGACACCAGAATGTGACAAGAATTTCCAATTATTAAAACAAGCTTTGATTAAAGCACCAATATCGCAATACCCTAATAACAACGGGTTCTACAAGCTTGAGTTGGATGCCAGTGACACCACCATTGTTGCAGTCCTATGCATCCGCCAGCCAGGGCAGCAAGACTTCCTGAAAGTATGTTATGAAAGTAGAAAACTAACCAACACTGAGCAGAGGTACCCAATACATGATAAGGAATTGCTAGCAATATACCACAGATGCAAGAAATGGAGATGTTATCCAGAAGGACATTTAAACTTTCAAGTACTAACTGACCATAAATCCTTAATCTTCTTTAAAACTCAGAACACACTTGCATGGCAACAAGCCAAATGGATGTCCCTGCTAGAGAAGCTCAATTTGGACATCCGATACAAAAGGGAGGCAGAGCTGGTCACAGCTGATGCTCTCTCTAGACTATGCCAGCCTAGAGAGGATCACCCTGACCACCTGTACCCTGACTGGCCAAACATGTACAACACTGAGTATAAAACCAAAAGGAAAGACCTCTCAGCACATCAACTGATCCACACTACATTAGTTAGAAACAAAAATTATTTCCATGTATCAAATGACACGGTATAACAGATCATCAATGACAAAAATGTTCCCTATATCCCACTTGCACAAAGAGTTGACGCCATATTAAGACATCAACGCCTACTAGGACATAAAAAGGCTAACAACCTATACCTCACATTAAAAGAGATCACATGGTGGCCAAATCTCAAACAAGATATAATTGATGTTCTGAAAAAGTGCACAGTGTGCAAGAAATACACCAGCACAAAGACTACCCAGCCAAAGGTCAACCCAGTACCTGACCCTGAACCATTCAAGGTTTGAGGACTGGACGTAGTGGGCCCCTTCCTAGAAACAAAGACAAAACAATGTTTTCTAATTGTATCCATCAACTTTGCCACACACTGGCCCATCTTCTGGGCAACAAAGGACCACAAAACAGAAACCATAAACCAATTTATTAACAAAGCAATCATGGCCAACTACAGCACCCCAGACTACATCATAACTGATGGAGCAACCAAGTTATCAGGTTACATAGTAAACAACAACTTAAAATTCAAAAACATTAAACATTCCACAACCTCGCCATACAGGCCACAGGCCAACAGCAGAGTTGAACGCCTAAATGACAGCCTTATCAGGACCCTAGAGAAAATAATGGATGGCAAAGCCAAAGACACATGGCCACTATATGGGAAACATGCATTACTAGTATCCTGAGTTTGCACCAATCAAGGAACAGGCTACTCACTGTTTGAACTAACATACAGATACAAACCAGAAATCATTACCCACAACAAGCATCCATGCGTAAAGATCTCCTAGGTAAACCCTCCTCAGTAGAACAAGCACCAAATCTACAACACATCTGCCTCAAAGCTAAAATAGCAGAAATAAAGAGGCTCAAAACACAAAAGGTAACCTCCACAGAGGAACCACTTCCCATTGACTCCCCCGTCTGGATTCTAGCTGGCAACAGAAAGAAACTAGACTCAGTACACCGGGGACCAGGAAGAGTCATCAAGTAAAGACCATGTCACAACACCTATCTAGTAAAATTCCAAGGTGCCAAAAACTCAATTCTCAAGAAATACCACAGAACCCGTCTCCACCTCAGTAAAGGAGAACACTCGACCAGACTGGTTCCAACTAGTAAACAGATCCAGGAGCATCAGGCGGCAGCAGTGAAAACAAAGCCCCCTCCTGATGCACCAGAGTAACCCCTTAAAGGGGGGTGTCAAGGGTCTGGATGTACAAGCATTCTGGCTACTGCCAACTTACTTAACATCCAGTCATTGCCCAATTTGGTGCCCTTCCAATATACAGTTTGACATACCAGGAATGGCAACCAAGCAATATCACATGACTGTCCAAGTATCCAGTGGCTTGAACCCATCCCACACATGACCAACCTCTAGGTTCAATCCAGCTAAATCTCTGCTACAACCAAATCTATATACATCTAAAATAATATCCAATAAAAGATCCTTCTCTTTGTTCCTAATTCCATATTTGAAGCTTCCCCAAAAGGCGCTCCTTATCACAAGTTCCAGTCTCAGTGGCCTGACCTGTGTGTTGCTTGATTGTATGCAAAAACTGTCCTTGATTAGCCACCACAGTTGACAGCTCAGCCAGTTGAGAAGCCAAAGAGGGTCCAACTGACAGGCATATGAAAGCTGCACATTAAATGAATGTAAGACTTCAGACTTTTTCAACAACAGCTGCAGTTGTATCAAAGCCTGTGCTCAACCATCTCCAATAAATTACTATTTCCCAAGGATACAAGAGATACAGCTAGGATTGAGACAATAGTTTTATTGATGAGCCTAAACAGGAGGAGATTGAATTGCTTGGAATAATAGAACTGTGAGGGGTTTTATACCCAATTCTATGAAAAGGAGATGATAGGATAATTATGTTTAAGCGAGATTAACTCATAATTTCAAATCAAAAATATATTGTCAGGAGTAAGATTCTGAAAGCTGGAATTGAGGGCTTTTGGCTGACACCAATTTGGGCTGAAATGGTTCAGTATTTGCGGAAATATAGGCGACCAAAGATGGTAAAGGAGAAACAAACAAACAGAAGTCTTGGCATAAATATCAACAAAATAGGAAATATCAGTTGAGGCTATAATTCTCAGTCCTGACAATGAATCAATCATTTCTTTCATCTTCTGGAAATATTTATCTAGAGGGTCATGTTCCTTCTTCAATTGATCAACCTCATTGGCTAGAGCAACCAACTATCCAGCACAACAAATATGAGGCTGCTGTAATACCCTGAAATGGTGGGCACCACTTGGAGTATGTATGGTAGCAAATTAGTGAACTGAAAACCCATCAGGGCAGTGACTATGGGATACACCATCATCAGCCAACGGAAGACCTTGGCGTGTATGTTGAAGCGTCTGAAACTCCTGGCAAAGTAGGTGAGGATGTAGTAAGCAGACGTATACATGGCTATGGAGAGTGTCAAATGGGGGAAACCAGGGGCGGCCAGGGTCCAGTGTTATAAGAGTTCAGTTGGCCCTGGTTGTGGTATGGGTCATAGCCTAGTCCTTCTGTGGAGGGTCAGAATAACTCTGAACCTGGTTGGTAGCCTCCAATCCCAAGGCAAGCTGTGAGTACAGCTGTGAAGATGAGGTGATGCATCTTCCTTGGATTGGAGGGTTGACAGGGGCTTGATCTGTAAGTTAACTCTTGCTGAAGTTGAAATTTCACTTTATTGAGGGTATTGGTCTCAATAATAGCACAAGCTATTACTGAGAGGAGATCCTTTATTTATAGTGTACCCCCACTTGCAAAGTTTTGCAAATGGGAGTAAAAACAGGGGACTGGAGTCCCCAAAAGTTTGGTCATGGGAATTGGGAATTGGTGTTTGAAAGGATGGCCAAACCCTTGTTCCTGGGCAATCTGTTGGGGCTTTAGACAGTTCTGCTTGGGGCCAATAATTTCCTCTGGATGGGTGGTCAGGTGGTGATGACAACTCTTGGTTTTAACCACTTCTATTTTTGGTGTGTGGATGTCAGTTTGGCTGGAGTCTAGGCCTAGCTGATTGTTGAAATCCACCAGATTCCATTGGCTGTAGGTCATATTATTTTTATCTTTTGAAGCTAATTTTAGCTTTTCCTCTACAGTTTTAGATTCGGAGTTGGTTTCTGCAATGTGAATTTGTCCTTCTACTTGGGGCCAGGAATTATTCTCAAAATTTCCCCTTGTTGCAAGGGACTTTTATGATTGGCTGGTTGTCATGGTGAGCTTTGGTTGGCTGGGGAGTGGGCCCTGGGACCCGGGGAGCGGGCGGGTGGCCTGAGGGCAAGCAGTGGGTCCGCTGGGGGAGGGGTGGGCGAGCGGGTGGCTGGCAGGGCCCGAGTTGGCGGCTGGGTGGCAGGCAGGAGGCGGGCAAGCAGGTAGGAGGCTGGCGGCGGGTCTGCAGGCAGCAGGCTGGGTGCACAGGTGGGAGCCTGGCGGGCGTCTGCGCGGCGGCGGCAGGCGCCTGCCCAAATGATAAAATATTCTGGTTTCCATAAAAATCTGTTTTTTTCCAAATTTTGATTTTTTTTCCCCTGATAGTGGGGGAAATTCCCTATCAAATTTTTTCCCTCCTCTTGGGCATTCCTTTACTTGTTTCCAACATTTTTCTTCAGTCACAATCTGGTTTATGTCAGGAATATTCCTGACAGCTGCCCAGGAATCCCAGGACAGCAGCCATTATCCTCAGAAGCTCATGGCAAACTGGTAGACTCATTATGGGCAGCACAAAACTCCATGATATCTTGTTGGAGAGCAACCACCTGAGTTATAAGAACAGCCACCTGAGGATTGGGTTGAGGAGCTACTTCTGAAGGAGCTACTTCTGGAGATCCTGACTATACATAGTGGTACATAATTCATGGATGGCGTCTCACAACCTTTGCTCTCACATCATGTGGTATTCAGAAGGGGACAAGGAGGAACTTCAGCAGATAATTGCCTAGTTCATCTAAGTCAACTTGTAACCCATTAATGCTGGTAATTGCAGCAGCTTTATCTTGTATCAATTCATTATGCATGTCCTGCATACTTTTCAAGGCAGTTTCAGTTGAATGCTGTAACTGCCCAGCAGTATGGACACAGAATCCATTCAGCTGCTCAACCAACCGCTCAAAGCCCGCACAGTGGGTATTGAGGGAAGAGCCAGCCCGGGCCTGTCAGGGTTGTTGCAGCTGATGGAACTCTTGCAGATGTTCATGGACATGCTCAGGAACCAATTTGTCACGGTAAGTTCCTTAATGCCGGGTATTTTCCGTCCAAGTAAGAAGGCACAGAAGGCTGGAAAACCTGTATTGAAATTGACTGAGTTAACGGATTTAAACCAAACAGTTGATCAAAAATGGGTCACGGCTGCTCCAGTATGCCAGCTGAAACCAGCTCCCCCTTGTAAACTGACGTTGATAAATCAACATAATATGAGGGTCACCTGATATAAGCTCATTAATTGGAATGGTTGTCAGAAACAGGTCACACAAGGGTTCTTTGCAACTTGGACTAGATACTTACTTGAAGATGCCAAAGAAATAGGAGATCAAGACTCAGGTGGTATTGCTTAGTTGATTTTTCTGATATATATTGAATAATTTTCCCTGTTTTAACTCTAAGAGTTGAGTCCTCCTAAATTTACTCAATAAAAATCAATTATCCCAAGTTCTAATTTTAAATTTTAAAATGCATCCTGTGCTTGGGTTGTTGCAGTATATCCCGTATAATCTGATTCTGAACAGAATCATTTCAGGAAGATGGGGCCCAGCATTGGGAACTTTGTTGTTGGCACCACAAAATGTTAATTTCATGCCAGCCAATTTTGTAGCTCCTCCCTCCATTCCTGAAGATAAAAATTGGGTCACTTCTCAATGCCCAGAATTCTACGCTGAAGATGCATTGATGCTTTCCCAGGTCATTTATCTTGGTTTACTCTGGTTAGGATTGATTGTTCTACTTAATCCTGGAGTTACAATTGGAAATTTCACAAAAAAAATACTTGAAGCTGCGTTGGTGGTTAATTATCAATTCTATGTGGATTTGGGTGGTTATTCCCCATCATTTAGAAATGGCATCATATTATCCAGTTATTTCCGACACACAATTAGCATACATGTTCAATAGACTTTTCCAATTAATTCTGGGAAGTGATGGAATCCATCTGATTATCTGATACCAGGGAGAACAGCAAATATACCCATTGTTGGTAGGCAGAAAGCTGTACCCAATGACTAGATACAGCAGCACAAAGAGAGGAGATCTCATGGATGTAGAGTCCCAGCAACATCTGGTAATGAACCAAGGCAATTTGGACAAAGGTGGATATGAGACAATTAGCAGAGCCCGCTGTTGAGAGAAAGTAATGTGGGATACAAGGTGCAACTATCATCCCATAGTAATAGGTAGATTTGAACTGGACTTGTAGATTAGGAACAGTTTTCTGACGAGCCGGCCCAAGAGCCACTGGAGTGATTTGATCCAAATCAGGGGACCCAGAGGGTAAGCTACAAGACAGGGGCCATTTTCCAGGTTCAAACCAGTAGGAGTGATAGGCAGGTTGGCTATATCTTTTTTCATTGGAGGGCTGGAAACTTCAGGGAAAGACAGGTCCTGAATTGGTGGAAATGAATGACCAGAGAATGTAGTTTTGAAGGGGGTAACTGAGAGACTTACAGCCCCTGTTGTTAGTGTAAATTGGTAAACTGCATTATTCAAAGAGAGGCAATGAAGGTAAAATAAACAAATTGTCAATTGTTTGAGGAGCAGGAGACCAAATTGGGAGGACAGCTTAATCATCTTGGCACCAGTAGTAGTGTAGCAGAAGATGAAGGTTAAAATTGTCAACATGCAAGTCATTTGCAGGGGTAAATTAGAAAAAGTATCCAACAGCGTTGGCATGTACAAAGCAGGCAAGGTTGCTGCCATGGAATTGATGGCAACCTTGACCATGACAGACACTGATCTCTCAAAGACGGGGGCAATCAGCCTCAGATGAGCCATCATTTTTTGGAAAACCTTCTTTTATTTGAGTGAAAATAAGCTATCTAGACACAAGTTTCTAGAGGGAAATGGGCAAGTCTTAAGCAAGTTCAGGATGGGAAGGAGGGGATTATGAGGCATCTGATTGGTTGGCAAGAATATTTTTAGCAGTTGTAGGTCCTGCATTGGAATTTGAGTCAATGTTGTCATAATTTGAAAACTTCCGGCGACCAGAGGGTCAAGCACTGCCATCATCAAATAACATATAGTGTGTGATTTTTTGTCATAATTGTTTGGGTAAAAATATGGCAAGTCCAGATTTTCCAGGGCTATTTGAGCGACCCCAGCTTTGACCCATTTTTTTGTCAATGACAGCATTTAAATTGTCTATTTCTTTCAAGGGTTTGGCGGTGGTTCTTTGCTGGTTTCTGGTCTTGCAGGGGCGTACTACTCCTTTCATTTGGGTTTCTACTGTAACATCTGTAGCAAGCACCATTTTTGTCGTGTTCTTAGGTGCGGCCAAGGGGCACAACAGAAAACCCTAACAGTAGGATTGTATCTGTACTAAGCCAGAGGTTAGTCTTCAGGGATGAATAAGGGATTTAAATTTAAGGACCTGGGAATGATAATGATTGAAAATCTCCTCTAGATACAACTAGGGAGATGGTGCCAAAGTACAATAAAAATCATAAAGAGGAAATGTAAATATGACTTGAGTTTGTAGGTTGAATATGAATGATTCTTATATGGCAAATGGTTACCACAAAACGCCAGAAGGGCATATAGATCACTGGCCACTCTCATAAGTGGGTTGAGGATCACTCATATCACCAGTCAAATGGTAAATAAGTATTTCACCTAACTTGGATTGAACCCCCTTTCTAGTTGCAAATGAAAAATGAGAGATTTCACACTCAAATGTGACTCTGCTAAAGGCAAAATTGAGAGAGCATGAATAGCGTGATTTACAACAGGGGCCAGTGTTTAATTCTTGCTCTTGTCCTTGCTCTATGATTAGAAGCAAAATGTCATGTGTAACAATGATACTATATAATGTCATTCTTCTATATCAGGTAAAGTATTGTTCACTTCTTTAAATTTCTCCTTTATCTGTTTTATAGACTTCCAAGAAGTATATCCACAGAACACATATCATACATGGTTTGTTCTAACATGGACAATTAAGTTGGCTATAAAAGGCCATTTTAAGGGTTAGAATGTTTATTAAAATTACAGCAGATAAAGAGGCATTGAATGTAGCAGTTTATTTCTGGATTATTTGTCTTTGAATTTAAAAGCTTCCTATATATACAAGACTATAGCTTTATCAAAAATAACAGAAAGCTGGATAATAAAATTTAGTTGAAAGAAGGATGGTCGGTAGTCTATGATTGGCTGGCTAGCGATATAACCCAGTGGAGTAAAGGGTCTGGTCCCAAGCTCAGCGAGGATATTTAACTGGTGCCCGATTTAATCGGGTTGGAGTAAAGGGTTTGGATCGGATGGGTTGACGGTATGCTTCCAGATGTATGGCATGAACCTTTGATGTGGTGGACAGGATGGGGTTGATACTGTCCTAGGATCCGTTCGTAGCTTTGTGGGTTCTAGATTTGACAAGTTTGGAGATCTGCGCCACTTACTTTGGCAGCTACATTGCTGGCAAAGCTTGGTATATCTTTTAACACCAAGGTTTTAAAGAATATAACGTTGGATTGAAATGTTATGTTGGAGAGTAGCTTTGTGATTGATAGTTTCCGGTATCAATAGGATGAAGTTGAAGGCAAATGAGCACTTTGATTAAATTGGACTTAAAGGGGATGTCTTTTTAGGATGTGTCCTGAATTAATTCAGATGATTTGGCAATCGTGGGATAGGATCTGAGCTAGTTCTGGATTTATATAGCTTGGATACGGGATTTGATTGGCTATAGCGGAATAAAGAAAGGGGGTGATAAATGTGAATGGCTGGCAACTCTGCACTTGAATTTTGGCTTGTGCTCGATTAAGCCGACTTGGACTCGACTTGGGGCTGGCTTGAATTGTACCTTAAAGTTCTTGAAAATAGTGAACCCAATATTTGCCATAGCTTTAACCCTTCCAAGCCCTTTCGCGTCTTCAACCCCTGCAACGATCGATCTTATTTTCCCTTTCGTTTCAAAGTATGGCCTTTGATATGTCAGAGGTTATGGCTACTTCTGCCCCTAGGTACTTATCTAGTTTTGAATCTATTTTTTAAATCCCATCTAGAGAACTAATTAAACCAACTTTATCCCAATCTCCTTTGGCCAAGCCCATCAAGAAAGAAGGTACCGTTTTCTTTTTCTTAATCCATTGCCTTCTAAATTTTACTCACCCTGAAAAAGGTGCACCGTGCTCTGAGAACGTTCCTGATAACTATGATTTTTGTGACTCTGCCCAAAAAGCACTGTTAGACCAGGCGCTTGCCACGTTTAGTTTCACCGAAGAAAGCATCTATATAGGATCAGCTAGATCGACAACCAGAGAAGAATACATGCCCTGTCAGTGCAAATTAAAAAGAGGTACTTTAAAACAAAGCCGAGGTCTAACGCTATAGATGAGAAGGGGAATAAAGCCTGTTGTGGTGAATATTCCGAATGCATCAACCGCCTGCTACAGGTTGAATGTCTTCGTGGAGTGTGCCCGGGTGGCAAACATTGCAAGAACCAGAGGTACGGTCTAAGCCTTTTTCAAACTCTAAAGCTTATCCTCCAAGATTCCAACGGAAACAAAACTCACCAGTTAATCTGATCCACGATGTAAATAAAGGCTATGGTTTACAAGCTGCTGAAGACTATGACAAGGGCCAGTTTGTTATGGAATATGTTGGTGAGGTCATAAGCCATAACAGCTTTATTCGTCGTTCTGAGCGGTACAACGAGAAGGGGTCAAAGCATTTCTACTTCATGAGTCTAAAGTCTGACAAATATATCGATGCTACAACAGTGGGCTCTCTTGCTCGGTTCATCAATCATAGCTGTAACCCCAACTGTATCCTTCAAAAGTGGATTGTGGGCTCTAACCTTAGTATTGGTATCTTTACCCAGCGAGCCATCAAAGCGGGGGAAGAGCTGACATTTGATTACCAATTCCAACGCTTCGGGGCGGATGCTCAGAAATGCTATTGCGGAGAAGCCAATTGTAAAGGAGTGCTAGGATCCCGGAAGCAGACCGGGTCTCGCGATTCTGAAGACCCTGACGACTTGCTTCTTTCCACCAATTTCAATCTTGGCATAGCTGACAACGAAGAATGCTCACGTCTGGTTCAAACCATGCTCCAACTAGCCCAAGATACCGACAAGGCACTAAAGATCCTCAACAAGTTGAACCACACCGAGGAATCTCGCCTTTTGAAGCAATTCATAAACCTTCATGGCATAGTCACGCTCAAGACGTGGCTTGTAGACTACGCTGCCGAGCCTGAGGTCTGCTCTGAAATCCTTTCCGTCATGGAACGTCTTCCGTTTGCATACAAGAACAAGCTAATCGATGCTGGTGTCTGTGAAACGCTCAACGAATATGCCAGCAAAACTCCCGACTCAGCTGACCGTGTCAAGTTGCTTATTAGCCGATGGGAAGGGCTCCCTAAAAAGTATATCATACCACGGTTAGCACCCGCGTTGCGCACAGAATCTAATTCCCCCGATACCTCGAACAAGCAGGATAGCGCAAAAGAGGAGGGCGGGCTAAGCAGTGACTCTCCCAACTGCAGTTCAAAGCCTGTCTCCAACAACTTCAAGTCTAACCAGCCTCGTAACGGACATTGTTCTCCCAGCACTCTTGCTCGGCGAGGCAACTCAGAGTTTGCTCGCAAGGATGGCAGTGCCCCCTTTCAGCGTTCGCATCAACGCAGATCAACTAGTTCCAATTACTCCAAAGGCCCACGATCCGATAATTTCAACCAACATCCTCTCGGGAACGGGTTCCCTAAGCCTTCAAATGGTTTCAGCAATGGGCGTCTTTCAGGCGATGCTGGCCCCCGAGCAACCAATGGCTTTGACACTAACAAAGCCGATGGATTCTCCAAGTCCCGACGGGATGATAGCTTTAGTACCAGGCCCCACAACGGCTACAACAATAGACATACAAATGAAGATAACCTCCTTCATGCCCCTTTTAGCAACATGTTTACCGAAGGATACGGCGGACCAACGTCAGAAGGCTTTATCGCTAGCCACAACAGCTTTGATAATTTTTCATCGCTTGAATTTCATCCTTCCAACGACTACCCGCCACCCGAATCGACTAACTGGACCACCCCTCCCTACTTTGATCAATCCGCCACTGCATCTTATACTCTAGACTACCCCGAGTATGAACAGTCGAACTCCAGCGGGCTTTTTCAGCCTGCAGTGGTGCCAGCCCCGCCCGAAGAGGCTCTTCCTCCAAACTGGAACACTGCAATTGCACCCAGTGGTCGCGTCTACTACTACCACACTCTCACCAACGAGTCTACCTGGGATCTGCCTGTAGCTCCGCCTGAACTTAGTCCTCCTCAAACCTCTGCCCCTCCCCCCTCGGACCCTCCAAAACCCTTGCCTGCTGTAAGTAAACTCAAAGCCGACAAGCCTTCCAGCTTTGAACCGCTTTCCAAACGGCCTCGCCTCAAATCCAAGAAGGTTATCCTTGACACGATATACACCTACCCTGAATTGGTTGCTCGATGCAGAAAAATGGTAACTCCACATTCATTCCCTGTTTAACCTCTTCAGTTGTCGATAGAAGTAGTCAAGAGCTTTAGTACCTTTTCCAAATCCCTCTCCAAAGAGACATTCAAAAAGCACGCCGAACGAGTAAGGATTTTTATGGGTTGGTCTAACCGTTTAGATGACGACTACGTTGGTAGAGAAGGAAATGCGTGCCAGCTGCTACAAGGAAGGCCATATGCGAAGGATGACGTCTGACTTGCGAGAAAAGATCCACCAGTTTGTAGATCAGTATGCTAAACGACTCCTCGAGAAGAAGCGCGAATATGAAAGCTCGCTACAGACTTGAAGCTGTGTTCTTTCACACCAGGCCTATGTACTCATAGCTTGAGGTATGGCATCTGGTCTCTAGACCTATTCCGGGCCAGGCATATCTTCCCTGTAAATATAACTGCAATGCTCTCATTTATAAATCTACTAATCGGTCCTCCATTCCCCATGACCACCCTGAGGGTGAGGCCTGTATGACCCTGTTCCAACTCAAACATCCTTTTTAAACTGTTTTAGACTGTAGAGTTAACCTCTAAAATAATTATTCACTGCTTCTCTATATTAAAGCATCTATTTTCTCTAGAATCATCTTCAACATAGAATTCTCTATTTGCTTCTAAATTTATGGATCATCAAAGAAGGATTTGATTCATGGCTAACATAGGTTTTGACATAAGGCTGCTCATCCACCCAAGTTTAATCAGCAACAAAACATTGGACATTTTTGCAGTTCAGTACGTAGAAGGCTTGGATTCAACGAAGGAGTAAGCGTCCTTTGTGGCAAAGAAAGCAAATTCTAATTTTTAACATACCTGCGATAATTATAACATCTAAACGGTCATTGCATGGTCTTTGAATCCCCAAGGAAATTTCCCATGCTTAACTAGCAGCTCAACCAAAAAATATCCTCACTTGAGTTTGCTAGCAGTCCCCAATAATGATTCTGGCTACCGCCCTCCCAAGCTCGAAATCACACTCCAAAGCCCCATAATGGGGTCCCATATATATCAGTCTGGGACGAGCCAATCATTGCTCTAGCAAGATTCTTGAGTTGGACCTGCTAGGCTTGATCGAAATCTCCCAAATTTCTGCCCTCACATCAACCTCTATTCCAGGCCATCTAACAAGGCACATGTGGCCAGTGGGTGCTTGGACAGCTATAAAAGAAGTGATCAGCATATCCATTTTTGAAGGTAATTCTCAAGAGAGACCTAGCCATAGTGGCACCAGGACATACAGATCCTATCCAGGAAGTGCCATAACATCAGATGTGTCAACCCTATATCCTATCTTTCACCCAGTAATTTCCACCAACTTCATACTGAAGTTACCAGAAATCTTTGGCGAAAAGTAGGGTGGCATATGTAGAGCTGAACCGGCCGAGATGTACTCACAGCTGTCATAAGCTTAGGTCAAGCAAAACATGGTTCTGCTTAGGAATGTGCTCCATAAACCTTTCAACCTCTATTTGAAATACCATATTTCTTTAAGGGCATGGATAAGCCTGTATAGAAAATCTGGGATGCAGTAGGGGATGCCAAAGAAAAAAGCATCTCAGGATCACGAGAACCCATCATAGCTGCAGGATGCTACCCTTCATTTAAACCAGCACCATGGGTGCAACTTTGGTCAATGTGTATCAAGCAAGCTGCTCAAAAAAGGGGGTCAGCTCTATTATCAGCCATGCCCAGGTCCACGCTTTGCTGGCATGGGGCCATCAAAAGCAGAACTGAAATCTAGCAAGGTAAGCGATAGCCGGGCAAGTCTGACCAATGTTTTTACTCTGCTTTTAGGGGTGCACCCCCGATGAACAGAGATAAAGTGTACCTGCCAACACACTGCAAAACTTTCTCTAAGAAGAATCAAAGCTTGACCTAGCTTTACTGATGTACTTTCCATACCTGTTGAGATAAGCAAATCAAATCCAGATCAGAGCAGACCAAAGCTGCACATGGGGCAAAACATAAACAGGGCATGGGTTTTTAAGGGATATCAGTGGACAACCAGCAGTTGAAACTTTTAACCTGACACAGCAGACACACCAACACCAGTAAAAGGTATGGCCACACTCAAAGTCAGTGATGCACAGCTGGACAGCAGAACAAATCCAACCCACACTTGAGTATTCCAGATTCCTAACAGCACTTGGATGTACTGTAGGTCTCAAAGCTGTGGCACCAAGCAAAAATACTTCAGATTTACACAAGCTGGACTCAGGTTTAAGCGAACCCCAAGCGGGGCAAGATTCAGAAATTAGATAAGCCAGCTACCTCTGGTGAACTGATGAAATGTAAAACAAGAAATGTAATATCACTGACACGATGTACATAATTATATCAAACTTCAAATGCCATGGTTCAAACTACAATCAGAATGACTTGGCACAGCAAGCAAAATGGATTGTTACTGTTCCAGAATATAGTATAATTCTATCAGGACAGATGAGACACTAGCAGGAGGGCTAAAATGAAACAAAAATAGAGCAACCTAGAAGCAAGATTTCACCAGCCCAAAACGAAATGAAACCACACAAGATGTGGAGTATTTGTACCCTAAAATAGAAAAATAACACTCCAGCAGCCAATCAACAGGTATCTGATTTGGGAACAGGGTCATTTTATTCATTTCCTTGGCTCCTTATTTGTGTAAATAGGTTTCAAGAACTCTCTAAATCTGGGCTCGTGATTACACTAAAAATCAGACCATAAAATTTTCAACTCCTACTTTTTGTGGTTTTTTGCTTAGTTTTATTTTACAATGATCTTTGCTGGCAACAACATTTCTGATGACCTCGGCAAAAAAAGGCAGCAGCCAAGGCAACTTCAACAGAGGTGTTGCTCAGTACACAGAAGATCCTGTCTACACCCAGATCTTTGATGTGGGTAACAAGGAAGATGACATGTACCTGACTCCCAATCCATATGGGGTTGACTTGTTTGAGAGTCACAAAGTGTCAAGCTCTGCTCCTGCCCCTTTCCCAACAGTGCACAAGGCACCAACCAACAAACCCATCAGAATGGCAACCCTGGTTTGGAACAATGGCCTGCCAACACTTGACCTTTTCCCTACAGCCAATCAGGCTACAGCTCCTGCGGCCCAGCACCCCAAGCGTCAAATAATTACTACCCAAATTCTCTAGGAAACTGTGGTACTCAATCAGCTTGGCCTGACCCGAGATCAGATTGCCAACCAACTGGGATTTTCCAGAGCCACTGTTGCTATAGTAGAACAACAAATGGTAGAAAATGTACGCTCCTGCAGAGTCAGAAACCAGCATAGGACATCTGCCAAGCCCTTGACTATGTTGGACGGGTTGAATGATACTATTGACAAAAGTGAGTTAAAGCAATTGTAGCCCAAACACCCCTCAAAAATCTGGATCTACTATCTGGTCTTCTGATTGATTTTGATAAGCCAGTCACCTGCTATTCACTGCTTGTCAGAGGTAGCGCCCGGACCACTGGTTGTTGATTTTTTTGAATTGTTGTAAGGGACCCTCTTTATAGAGAAGAATACAGCTAGGGCATTGAACAAGGGCCCATTACTCTCTACAACAGGAGATAGCTCTTCAAGCTATAGGGTAGGGGTTGGGCAAGGGCCAGGAAAGCACAAGGAAGCTGGCCCCTGAGATAGGATACAAGATAGGAATAAGGAGAGCCAGATGGTAACTAATGACCACAAATAGAATATTACAATCATCTGCTCTAAAGAGATACTGTTAAAGGATCAAGTGGATGATAGGGCAAGATTGCCTTATTGTAGAAATAAATGCTAATTGAACAATTATCTTGGGATTTGGATGGAAGTTCTTATACTAGGGGGGTGGAATTGGGAGTACAGACTTAATGAGTTTGAAACCCAGGTGTAATGCCTCACATGCAGTGACAGGAATCATGATGCAGGCTATTATAGATGCATTATAGTACTGAGTTCCTTGCAGGTTTTACTTGCATCTGCATTGCTGTGGGTCATAAGAACAATTAGTTGATAATTAATTGAGTTGCAGTAACCTAGATCATCCAAATTTGGAAGTTGGAATAGGTCTTCAACTATTGGATAACCTTTGTCAGGGAAGTGATTCCTGACAACAGGGTACTGCCAGGACAGTGGGTTATGCCCACCAT
>QTSX02006686.1:0-79760 GCA_014839935.2 Entomophthora muscae | reverse complement strand
GTGGTATTTTTATGTCTTTTTGAGGGGAATTTTTCCTTGAATAAATTAGTTATTTCACCCTACTTTCATTACCACTGTTGGATATAAACTTTGGTGAATTATGTAAAAAAATAAAAGGGATAAATCAAGAGGAAAATGATATTTTTGATATAGAACAAGAGTTTCTATATAGTTATCTGGTAAGCCATATAATGTTCATATAGATTATGACTGTCATAAGGCTTTGAAAGATCAGGATTCTCTTGGAACTCAAAGGGTTGATCCTAGTGTAATATCTGGATTTTGTCTCAGGGCCATATTTACTTGGCAATAAAGCCATTCCTTGAGAAAACTATTTCACAAGAGTGAGTAAACAAATATGCTGTGACAGCCCAGAGATAAAAAATGAAAATGGCAAGGTTTTCTGGTGTGCTGGCTTCAGATATTTATACAGTTTAGTTGCTATTGACTGGTCCCTTTTTATTGCGGCTTTGGAATCCTTTAGAAATTTGAGTCCAGTCATAGGGTTTTTAAAAAATCTAAAAGCTTTTTTGTGCTTTAATTTACGTTTGAAATTAACTGGCATTGTTAAACCAAGAATTCTAGATACCGTTTCTAGATGGTGTATTTCTAAATAGAGTTTTCTGGATGGTGGGTTTTTAGATGGGGTATCTCACCCAAAGCCTTTCTAGATGCTGAACTTATAATTTTAATTCAATTTTATATATTAGTTAATTATATAGATTGTATTTTACAATAGCCTGAATATAAACTTTAGGTTTATTATATGAGGAATTGATATTTTATTTGTGAAGTTAATAAATCATCATTTAAAAGTCGCTTTTCTCACTGCGAACCTGACATTTCAAGTTTTTGACTTGAAGTTGATTCCTTTCCAAATGCTTCGAGTTTGCTGAAACACATAGTTTCACCCTTGAACTGGCCCCTTTCAGGCAGTACGCCAAAACTTACATATCCATAATTACTTTGACTTAGTAGATAGCTATTTGCTTATCACTCGAAGAAGGACGATGATGGCGTCATAGTTTAAAAGTATGGCTTATGATGCAATGGCTTGGAGCACCGAGCTTCCATCGGATTAACTCTTCCGAAATTGGATGATTATTGGTGAGACATGACAAGTTTTATTAAAAAGTTTTAAAAACCAAATAGCCGGATCATCTTGCCCGACACAGAAGCTCTCATCCGACAAACGCAAGTATAAAAGGTTGGGAATTTTTGATAAACAAGCATGGAGTCACAAAAGAAGATCCCGTTTATCGAACTGCCTCTATGGCGTCAAATCAACTGGCCACAGTCCATCTTGCTTCTTATAACACCCATCATGGCCATCTACGGCATCTCCACAACCCCTCTACAAGCCAAAACTGCTATCTTCAGCATTTGCTTCTACGTCTTCTCCGCATTGGGTATCACTGCTGGCTACCATCGCTACTACGCCCATCGCTCCTATCAAGCCACGCTTCCTTTTCAGATACTCCTAGTCCTCTCTGGTACAGCTGGGGTTCAAGGATCTATCCTGTGGTGGTCGCGTGACCATCGCGTACATCATCGCTTCACTGACACGGACAAGGATCCCTACAATGCCAAACGCGGGTTTCTGTGGTCCCATATGGGGTGGATGGTTTTCAAGAAAGACTCGGCCACAATTGGTCGTGCTGAGGTGGATGACTTGCAAGCAGATCCTCTGGTGAGGCTGCAGCACAACTACTATGTCCCATTGGCATTACTGATGACGATTATTCTGCCGACCTTTGTTGCTGGACTTGGTTGGGGAGATTGGAAGGGCGGGTATTACTACGCCGGCCTTTTACGCTTAAGTCTTTCTCACCATGCCACGTTTTGCATCAACTCGCTGGCCCACTGGCTTGGCGAAGCCACCTTTGACGACAAGCTTTCCTCGCGCGACTGTTTCATCACGGCCCTTGTGACAATGGGAGAAGGATACCACAACTTCCACCACGAGTTCCCCCAGGACTACCGCAACGCCATCAAGGCCTACCAATACGACCCTACAAAGTGGTTCATCTACGGCGCCTCGTTGCTGGGGTTGACTTATGACTTGAAGATATTTCCCGAGAACGAGGTGCGCAAGGGGGAGTTCTTAATGGAGGAAAAGCGCCTCAACAAAATGCGTACAATCATCAACTGGGGAGTTGACATTGGTACCTTGCCAACGATGTCCTTCTCTGAATACAAGACAGCATGCGATGATGGCAAGCACTGGATCCTAATTGACAATGTAATCCACGATGTAACTCACTTCATGAAAGAGCATCCAGGCGGCATCAAATACATCCGCACTTACATAGGAAAAGACTCATCCGCCGCATTCAAGGGACAAGTCTACGACCACTCAACCGCTGCTCGCAATCTCATGGCATCTATGCGGGTTGCACGTATTTCCTAACTATTCTTAAAACTAGTTAAAATGAAATATAGATTCCCACAAGAAACATTTGCTTGAGTACTCTTTAAAGCTGAACAATTTCACTTTATTTAAGAAGTTGGCACGTCGATCTGTTTACTAGATAAATAATGTGACGCCCCTGATTGTCGACAAGCATATTACCTCGAAATTAATCAACTTGCATATATCAACCCGAGTGAAATACAATTTCTTCAGCAAACCGAGAAATTAATAAACCGCCCAAACCAAAGGGAAACCCCTAAACGGGGACAAATAGAGAAACATGCATTTAATAAAAAATTATCTGATATCCATTGCTGTGGTGATCTCGAAATCAGCTCCAACATCTGATAAAAGATAAGGCTTATCAGTAAACTTTAAATTATCCAATTCCCCTGAAAACAAAAATAAAAATCTTCTTCAACTTAATTTCAGATACATTTCTAACTTCTTAAAGATGCTATTGCACTGTTTCCTCATGACATGCATTTATGCTAATATTGGCTTGACTTTCCTGATCTCATATAGGATGTATTTGAAAATCACCACCTTGTGGATTTCCCAACTTTTACCTAAAAAAGCCTGTCACAGTGGTATTCTAAGATTGGGTTAGGGCTCGCCTTTTCCTGTTACCTAAAATAGATACCAACCAATGTCATGTCTTCCTTTGATGGCACCAAATCCTACTAAGAATATCTAGACTTAATCAGCCCAAGAAAAAATAAATCTAATTATGTGATCTTACATGAGTCATCATTATACAGGATACCATAAAAAAGCTACTTGCTTCAAGGGTCTTGTCAGGATTTCTGGATATTGACTAATTAATGGATTCAACCAATTAACACAGGCCAGCAGTTAATTACTCTTGGGAATGGTTTCAAGAAAATAATGTGAGCTGTGGGTTTGTGGAATCAATGAATCAATGATCAAATCATATCCTGGCATCAACAAATTGATGCATTGCAATTACTGCTCATAAATTAGTTCCTGTCTGCAAGCAACTCAAACATGCTTCTCATAATAATTACTATTCTAAGCTTTAATTATATCCTAGAACAAGGGCCATCATATGGGTCATCATCTGAAACACTTCTAGAAAAGTTCACCATGGACTGGGCCACCAGGCCAAACACTCTAAGATAAAATGCTCTGAGCATATTGTATTAGAGTAGCTCTGATTAAGTGAAATAATCATCTCTGTGAAATAGTAGTCAACCACTGACTAGCTAGCCCTTGAAGTGGCCCAGGCAGACAACTACTCTGCTCAGAATGAAGGATAGTTGTACAGAGTCATAAAGGATTCTGTTCTCTGGATAGCTGTCAAGAAAACTTTCATCAAAACCACCCCAGAAAGGATGGCCCCCCTGCTGTGTTGCCCTAATGCTACTTTAGTCTCTACTTAGCATTGTAAGCTAACTTGGAAAAGCGTGGGCAGGTGGGCCGCCTTAAAGCCAGTCCATTAGAATAAAAGACTGATGATTCTGTATTGACTTGATGATTGATCCAAGTCCTATTTCCTTAATGTGATCCTCTCTTAGGCTTTATTAGTAGAGAAAAAGATCATACTGTTGTCATACAGTATTAATTCATATAGTAAAATATATAGAAAATAACTACAAATCTATATCCAGAAGTAGGAAGAGCTGTCTCAAATCATTTGTGCCTTGTGTAAGAGAGGGGGATAAACTAAATAAGTTTGGCTCTCATCTTGGGGGAAATCCACCAGGACAACATCCAGTGCAAGACTGGTATGGCCTCTCAAAGTGTCATCCAAAGAGAGGACACATGAGATAGTTGTGGAAGGTATGAAGTTCAAACCCATCAAGATGATCCCACCAAGCAACCAGGAAGTGCACTTGGGAGTGTGCTCTTGGGCCCCTAAATCTTCCTCTAGAACTTTGTGCTCTGGGTCCACAGATGGGAGAGGCATTGAAGAATCCAAGCTTTGGAGGGTCAAGGGAGCTGGCTTGAGAGGAAATAGTTTGAGGTCATCACAGGTAAGGCTTTTTATGAGGTTCTTGCTGGTAGCAAGTATATTCTGAGCGCGCCCAGGAATGTCTTCAAACAAGTGTATGAATTGGGTAGGGTTTGTTTCCTATGAGTGGAGTGAATAGAAAATCCTGACTCCAAAGATCTGGAGAAGTGGTCCATATCATCACCAAAACACATACTAATGTAAAGACCACAAACTTGACCAAGGGGACCAGCATTTTCCAAGAAACCAAGAGAATGTAATGACCTTTCTAGGAGTGAAAATCTGGTTTGATTATATTAACTGGTAAAAATAGGGAATCTCCTAAGAGACTTAAGACTAGAGGAGACAACAGCCACAAGCTATACGTTTTGAAAGTGGGCAGGAGGCGCTTCTTTGGGTGTATATTAAAGCTAAAGAGACAATAAAGCAAAAGGTGAACAAAGACCAAAGTTAAAGTAGGTAAATATATGAATTATATTACTAATTTTAAAGTTTGAATTAGGTTTTCAAAAGCAAGCGTGACCACTGTTGCTATTAAAACTAACTTCAACTCTAAATGCCTTCAAAGGGACACCGGGAACCAGGGAAGGACTGGGAAGGTAAGGAATAATAAAACCTTTACTAATAAAGCCAAAAAATAAAGGGGACAAAAAAGATGAGCCCTAAAATCCAAAACAATAATGTGGGAAAGAAAGCCTTTAATTTGATAAAATGAGCAAGCAGGGGACTGAAAGTCCCCTGTCTTGCTTTAAGGGCTTGAATTGAAATTCAGGAGTCACCTGACTCAGGACTTGGGCTTGTTTAGCCTGAAGAGAAATTTTGCAATGAGGAATCTAATGGGTTGGAAGGTTTCCCAATAATTTCCAACTTTTGTCTCTGATTGGCTGGTATCAATGGATTGGTTTAGGGCAGTATCTAATCCAGTTGGATTGGAATTTGTTGATTTAACAGGAGTGCAACCTGATTGATTGCACTTCATTTGTTTTAAATGTGGATAAGCCCAAGCCATCAAATAGTCCAAAATAATCAGAGATTCCTCCCAGGTGGGGACATAAATCTGACCATTGGTGGCTACCACCTGAGAAGGATATGCCAGAACAAATTGCTTGTCAATTGTGTGAGCTAAATCCTCAAGGGAATTAAGAGGTTTGGCTTGATTCTGATTGGCTTTTTTGTATGCCAAGGGAGGATTTTCCTATCCAAGGCTAAAGGGGGGAGTAACTTTGCACCTTGGGCCCTGTCAGAATTTCTACTTCTGATGCCAACAAATTATTCTGGGCCAGAGGTTACGCCAAAGTCACAGGTTCTCTGTACTTTCCTAATGTTAGACAACTTAGTATAACATCTGGTGGATAATAAAATACCACTGTCTGCAAATTTTCTGACATTGGTGCTCACTAAGCACTTTTGTTCTCCTAATAAAATTTGGCTATTCTGTGTTGGTAGCCTAGTCTTTGTAGCAGGGGAGGCCGCGCATTGGCTGTTTGCCATTCTGCATAATGAAAACAAATAAAAATTATAATAATAAAGTTAAAATAAGAAAATTATATGAAAAGCAATTTATTGCAAAGCAGAACTTGAGCCCCATTGTCTTTTCAAGTGAATAGGGGGTCCTCAGGTTGATAGGCACTACCACCCCAGTCCAGGCTTTGTGCAAAGCAAGGAGTACCAACATCAACTGAAACCAGGCCTGTTGTTCCACATAATACAGCTGTGAATAGTTAACTATAGGCAAATTTATAGCAAACTCTGCATCAATAACTTGAAAGACTCCAGATTTGGGAGGAAAAAAAATGCCCAATATGAGAAAGTCAACTATGAAGCCATTGACGTAACAATAAACTGTGGGCAGAAGGACCTTAAGGCGGTAGATTTCCCACCTAAAGTACTCTAACAGTGCAGGCATATGTTGTAATTGCAAATGAGGGTACTCATCCAGGGGAGAGAGAAGAAAAACCCTAGCACACACATTGCAGGAAGATACTGGGATTGTTCACCTTTTTGCAAATGAACATAGCAAGCCTTTGTTACTATTTTGGGCCAGCTGGCCTTACAAACCCTGAAGAAAATTGCTAACCTGTCTGAGTAACCAGGTGACACAGGTAGCAGCAAAGACTAAAACTTAATAACTATCACCAGAAAAGGAAAGAGCACACTCAATTTCCAACAATAAAACTTGGTCCACGTCAACTTGGGGACAGGCAAGCTCTCTAATAGCAGCCACAAAAGACCGCCAGAGCTGCACCAGATCCCTCCTCTGGCTCTCACATCCACCCACCAAGAAGCGCTTCCTGGGATCAAACAAAGGCTGATACTGCATTGCCAGGAAGAGGAACTTGGCTAAAATATCTGGGCCAGCTATTGCCCTAAAAAGACTAAAGCTAGTGCTATGGATATCACTTTCAGGTGCAAGCACTGGGGGAGCTCTTTTGACCAGTAGCTTGGATTGCAATAGCAATTCTTGGGGGGTTTGGATGCCACCAGAACCCAACAGGTCTTCTAGTTGTAAAGACTTGCCTATTACACCAGTCCAGCTATCTGTATTAACAAAAACATGTGGGACACTGGGCCGCAAGGAACCAGGAGGATTGATAACTAAATCCTCCAGGCCAAAGGATTGTAGGTTGAGAGTGCAAGCTGCAGATGTTGCCTCTGTCTTCATTAAGAAATACTCAGTGGAATGATGAGAAGCTTGAAACTTAATAACCAAGTACTTGTGGTACTCACAGGGATACTTCTTCCACCGCTGCTTTCCATCTTTATCTAGATTATTGTAATGCTCTTTGTACTCAGTTCAAGAAGACAAGTTGGGCATAATAGATGAAGGAGCCAACAACATGAATCCTTATATTTAGTCAAGATGGGGGAAATTTCTGGATTTCTTTATATTGACTAATTAATGAGATTCAACCAATTAATGCAGGCCAGAAGTTAATTACTCTTAGGAATGGTTTCAACAAAATAATGGAGGCTGCAGGTTTGTGGAATCAATGAATCAATGATCAAATAATATCCTTGCATTAACAAAATTCCTATTCCTAATTAATGAGCAAAGCAAGAAGATATTGTGCAATTAATTAGTCCATCTCTACAACCACCTCAAGCATGCTTCTCATAATAATTACTATTCTAAGCTTTAATTGATATCCTAGAACAAGGGCCGTCATATGGGTCATCATCTGAAACACTTCTAGAAAAGTTCATCATGGACTGGGCCACCAGGCTAAACACTCTAAGATAAAATGCTCTGAGCATATTGTATTAGAGTAGCTCTGATTAAGTGAAATAATCATCTCTGTGAACTATTAGTCAACCACTGACTAGCTAGCCCTTGAAGTGGCCCAGGTAGACAACTACTTTGCTCAGGATGAAGGATAGTTGTAAAGAGTCAGAAAGGATTCTGATCTCTGATAGCTGTCAATCAAACTTCCATCAAAACACCCTAGAAAGGATGTGTCCCCCTGCCATGTTGCCCTAATGCTACTTTAGTCTCTACTTAGCATTGTAAGTTAACTTGGAAAAGCGTGGGCAGGTGGGCCACCTTAAAGCCAGTCCATTAGAATAAAAGACTGATGATTCTGTATTGACTTGATGATTGATCCAAGTCTTATTTCCTTAATGTGATAATCTCTTAGGCTTTATTAGTAGAACAAAATATCATACTTTTACCATAAAGTATTAATTCTTATAGTAAAATATAGAGAAAATATCTATGAACCTATATCCATAAGTAGGAAGAACTGTCTCAAATCTTTTGGGCCTTGGTACCTGTCAGACTTGCTACTTCTGATGTCAACAAAAATATTCCAGGCTGGAGGTTAAGCCAAATTTACAGGTTCTCTGTGCTTTCCATATGTTAGAAAACTTAGGATATCATCTGGCAGATGATAAAATACCATGTTCTGCAGATTTTCTGACAGGTCTATAAACTCTTCTCCTCCCTAATAAACCTGTATTTTTTTATCTTTTATTTCTCTTCAACTTTTCCATAAATTGCATTCTGTATATCAATATCAAAGATAGGAGTTATCCATCTTATAGCCTGGATAAGATTACCATTTTCATGTAATAAGCATACCATTAAACCACCATGTATATCCGCCCAGAGGCTGTAAAACTATGCTATCGAGCCAATAGTTCCAGATATCTTGACCCTATGCAGAAAAATTCCAGCTATTTTTGCACAATTCAACAAAATCTCTACATACAAGGGTCTTAAAATTCTCACAACTAGGGTTTCAGCAGATTCAAAAAGGAGGGTGCTTTATTAGATAGTAGCCATCCAGATCAACTCTGAGCTGAAACAGTATAATTGACCAGTGTCCAATTTCACTAAGATTGGGTCCTTAATTGAGCCACTGATGTAGCACATTTCTTGATTCTAGATTTCTGGGGATAGTTAGATTTGAATCAATATTAACCATTTAATTGAAAATTTTTATGATCTAAATTTATATAAAATACTTAGAAAGTTTATAGATTTTATCTAAAAACGTATTGTTATAACATATTTTACAGTTATTCTTCCACACTCAGGTTTCAGCCCAATATTTTGTCAACTATGTATGAAAGAATCAATTAGTCTAATGTGATTTCAGGGATTTATCTCCTGACTACAACCATATTGGCTTAATAAGTAATAATACAATTCTTCCAAGTATAGCACCATCTGAAGCTAACAAAGGATTTAATATTCACAACATAATGGTGAATACCACCCAAGACAGGGATTGATACCCAGGACCTTAAGAATAAGCGCAACGTTAATCTTAGACCACACTGTCAACTTACTTTAATTATTTATTTGGATATCATTGATTTGGTTTTTGACTCCTGCTCCCTGGCTCTAAAGTGTTTAAGGTTAATACCAGCACCAAAAATGACATCTACCACTCAGAACATGATTGGCTAAAATCTCAGCAGTTTTTGCTTTCAAGTCAGGCTAGGGCTGCGGTGTCCCACCCCAGGACAAAACACAGATTCTGTCCAAAGTTTCTGAAAATGTGGAAGGAAATATATTTTCTATTTAAAGCTGATTTTAAATCCAATCTTCCAGAATGCTGGAAAAAAATCTTTACCTGGGGGCAGGACGCCACAGCCCTAAGTCAGGCTACTAAGCTGCAGGTTTATTCATGTAGTATCAGTTTAATTCATCAGCAACTCCTCTTTTTCTTACCAGGAGCTTTCAGAAAGTGGTTCTGTTTTCCTTGTTGTTTCTATTTCTGCCTTGCCTTGAAGACATGCACCAGTCAGGTGAACAATTTAATGATGAGAAACCTCCCAAAGGTTTCTTCATAAAAGAAACTTAGGTTTTCACCCTCTACTTTATTTTTATCCTCTACTTCCATCTGTTCACCCTCTACCTTATTTATAGCTTCCCCAAGCAATATTTAAGCAAACTTGATTCTTTTATTATCCTTGTTCCAACAATAAAGTATTATCTTTCTATTTCAGCTTGCTCACACCTATCTTTGAATTCCTTTTTGAAGCCATGAAAGGGAATTATTTCCTGTTCTGGTTTCTAGTTCTTTCCCTGTCTGTGTTACTTTCTCTAGAAGGTCCAACCTGTACTACAGACTGGTGTAACTCTTCACCTCATGACTCCCACCAGGAGGAGTCCTTGGCTAATGGATGGTTTAAATATCCCTCAGGACACTGGGGAAGAAAGTTCCATTATTGCCGCTCCACAACACCACCTCCACCTCCAGCATTCAAAACTTCCTTGGTTAGACCCAATGCATCTTTCTACCTGTTGACATACTTGGTAGGGTATTGCCTATTGGGAAGGTTTAGTTCTATGATGGGAAGATTTGCATATCTAGGACTCTTTGGACACCTTGCTATGGTTACAGTTCATATTGTTTCAGTTATTACAGGGCTTAACTTAGGGGCCTTGGCTCACAAGATTGGGGACTTGTTCCCGTTTAAGTGGGTCCCTGACATATGAACACCCTATTTCCAAGTGCAGGATTCCCTTTCCTATAAATGTAGCCAGCTTAGAAACCATTAAAAGCAGCTTTTAATTCCACTGAAGAGCCGCCTGGAAATAGTTTTACTACTTCAAGATCCTGGGGGGCGACAGCATTTTATATCAATTTACTTGATTTTATCATGTTCAAACTCAATTTGAAATAGGTTTTTAGTTAAATTAATTTGATTGTGCCATTTCTGAGTGCTTTTGCAGTCCAAATACCTTTTAAACTATCTGTCTTCTTGCACATAATTGCTGATCCTCAAAAAATCATATCTCTACAACTAGATGACCAATCTCAATGTTTAAAGTCATTCCTGTAAGCTGAGACTAAGAGGAATCTATTGGTGCCATTTTTAAACCACTGTTACATATTTTAATATACCTTCAAAATACTATGTCCCTCTTGTAGCACCCTTGACTCCTCTTATTTAAGAATTGATGAGTATAAATTACCTTTCCCTTTCTCTTAACCCTTATCCATCATTCTCCTTATGGTGCTTCAATAAATCTTATGGTTCTTCACTCCTGTTCTTGCCTTATGAATTATCTTGTCTTGTCTCTTTCTGGATCTTCTTGGATGTATGATAAGATAATTGGAGTAGTCAATGGTTTGAAGTTCTGGTGGCTCATGGAATCTTATTTCCATACTTCATTCCTGAAAAAGGGAGCCCCACATATTTTTTTCCACAAGATAAAAGTTTCCCTGCAATAAGTAGTGAATTTAGCTTCCCAATAAGCAAAAGAAATAGACATTAAAATAGCTACAAAAGAGATGGAGAAAAGAAAATAATTCCAGCAAGATTATTTTATTTGTTATTTTAGCTTTTATTTGTTACCATACATAGTATATCCAGCTGAAACCCCTCCTCTTTTGAAACCCTACCTGGATTTCTCTAAAGCCATTTTTGATAACCTTATCAACAAATCTTGATGCTAATTCAGTGGGGAGAATATACTTCTTGATCCTACAAGAGCATGATCAATCTTTTTTCTGGATCACCTCAATTTATTACCTGAATATTTTTATTATAGCTCAAAATATTCACTACTTCCTCTGCCATATTAACCTAATATTACTTTATAATACAAGCTTCCCTAAGTTCCTACTGGAAACTAGATGATCTCTCTAGATATAATTTCAACTCTATTTTCACCATGTCTAATTTATTAAACCCTATTATTAACAACATTTTTATCATATTTGTTCCTAATGTTGCAACTGAACCAATGAGGATTCAGTATTTGGGATTGGGGAAGACAACAGTCCAATAGAAATAACATAATAATAAGAATAAGGTATTGTTTATTGTGGAATATTGTGATTAATATACCATATGGGGAAAGCCACAAGGCCATAAGGGGGTGGCACAGTGGCATTTTCCATGTAGGGTTCAAAGCCAAGGAATAACTTGTACAGGGATCAGCAAGTCAAATTGGTAACACTCCTAATTAGGATGAAGTACCTGCCATTCAATATTTGCCATCATATTAATCCATGTTGTTAGATACATCAAGGGGAAAATCATTGAGAGCCTGCTGTGTATCATAAGATACATTAGCAGGAGAGTCTAGAAACTCAGTTGCAACACCCCCCTTGCCCCTGCTTGTTGTCAGACACCAAGACCAGAGTCTGCAGAAGGTCTGGGAAGGTCCGCACAAACAACTTTTGTGTGGGGATGGCGCAGCAGGGGCTCAAGCAATCATGGTGAAGCTTCTTGGTGTTTCCTTGGGCATCTTCAAGTTGATAAGTATGATTGTCATAGACAGCAGCTATCTTGAAGGGCCCTAGGTGGTTGGGCTTCAACTTGGCGGAATTGGGATGAGGGTGTAGATGAGGTCACCTACGGTGTATCTAGATTTGAGGTGTTTGTCCCTCCTTCAATCCGCTTATGTTTGATTTCCTGGGCTTTGGCACACCATTGATCCAGGGATGGGGTTGTTACTAGGGGAGGCTTGTCAGGAACCTTGGACCGTAGCTTTCCCTGTTCAACTCCTGTCGGACTTTCAGGCGTACCAAAAGCCAGGGTTCTGGAGCTGAACCCTGTTGGTTCTTGCTTGCAGGATAATTTGATCAGTGGGAAGGTGTTCAGTCCATGCGGTGTTAGGGTGCTCATGTGAGAGCTTGGCAATCAAATAAACCAGTGAGCCATTTAATCATTTCACGTGTTCATTGGCTTGAGGATGGTAGGGGGTTATAACTATACGTTGGAGTGTGTTCTTGGTGCAGTATGCCTTCATTACATGCCCAACAAGTTTGGGGCCGCCATCTGTGATGAGACGTTTGGGTTGCCCAAAGCAGGCCACAAATTCCTTGCCAATAAAGCGGGTTATGGTGGTGGCTGTGTGGTTGGTTGCTGCCCAGGCCACTGGCCAGCAAGTGAAGTAGTTGATGGTAGTGATAATGTACTTCTTTTCAAGTCTGTCTTTGGGGAGTGGCCCCATAATGTCAAGGGCCCACTGCTCAAAGAGTTCCATGGCCTTGATGGGTAGGACAGACTTGGGGGTGCAGGTTTGGACATGTTCTTTTTGCACAACACGCACATTTCAAGGAGGTCCAAGATGTCCTGATGCATGCGCGGCCACCAAACCTTCTGTTTCATGATCTCAAAGAGGTTACACCCTCTGATGTAACCCAGGGCTTAGTGGTAGTGCAATATTGTCTCACCTTGTTGTGTAGTGGGGATGCAAGGCGTCTATTCACCTGTCTCTGCCCAACAGCAGACGTTACCAGCATTGGTGGTGAACTGACTTTTGTTGTCCTTCAGCTTGGAGATGGTTACCAAGTTAAGACCCTTGTAGCAAGTTGCCTCAGGGCAGAGGTAAAGCATGGGCCAATCTGGGTCTAACCTATTGTCCCCAGTAATGGACGCTACGTAGAGTTGCAAAAGGGTGTTGGCTGTGACAAGTTCCTTCCCAGGCTTGTACTTGATGCGCAACTGGTAAGGGGATAGACATTCAACCCATCCTGCTTGGCGGTGTGTCAAGTGGGACTGCGTGTTGAAGTATTGAAGTGACTTATGATCCGTCAGAATGCGGGGTGGGAAGATAGCACCTTCCAGGTAACAGCGCCACTTCTCAACACAGTGCACAATTGCTGCCAACTCTTTATCATGGATAGGATAGCACTGCTCTGAGTTGGTAAGTTTCTTAGACTCATATGTCACAGGGAGAAAGATGCCATTGTCAGTTTCTACCCTTAGCACGCCCCCTATGGCCCTGTCAGAGGCATCAGTCTTGAGTTTGTACTGACGGTTTTGATTGGGAAACTGCAGTACTGGTGCTGTTGTGAGTCTTTGCTTCAACATTTTGAAAACTTGATATCTGGCAGGGTTCCAGTGAAAGCGCTGTTTGGTGTTGAGGAGCTCAGTGAGAGGCGCAATTAGTTCCTGGCAATTGGGGATGAACTTGCATACATAGGCAACCATGCCTAAGAATGTCTGCACCTGGCCCACATTTCTGGGGGCGGCATGCTGGTGATTGCCTTGATTTTGGCAGGGTTGGGCTTTATCCCTTTGGAAGAGATGATGTGACCAAGGAATAACAGCTCCAACTTGAGAAACTCACATTTGGAGGGTTTAGCTTTTAGCTGGTTTTTCCAAAGGGTGTCAAGGACAGTACAGAGGTGTTGGAGGTATGTGGTTTGATCTTGACTGAAGACAATAATGTTGTCAAGGTGCACAACCACACATTTTCCAATCAGGTCCTCAAATGCTTTGTTCATCAACATGGTGAAGGTGGAAGGAGCGTTGGTCATTCCAAAGTTCATGACCTGACACTCAAACAACCCGTAGCAAGTGCAGAAAGCAGTTTTTGCCTCATCCCCAGGTGCAATGCAGACCTGGTTGTACCCCGCAGTGAGATCAATCTTTCAAAATACCTTTGTACCTGTGAACGTATCAAACAGGCTTTCAATCAGCGGCAGGAGGTACTAATTCTTAACTGTCACCTCATTTAGGGCAATGTAGTCTGTGACCAGGCAAAGGGACTCGTCCTTCTTGGCTACAAAGAAGATAGCCACCCCATATGGAGAGAGCAAGGGGCAAACAAAGCCCTTATCAAGCGCGTCCACAAGGTGCTTGCAGAGGGTCTCATCTTTCTTTGGTGTAAGACAGTATAATGGTTGTGCTTTAGGTAATGATCCTTGAATTTGTACAGCGTGCTGGATCTCCCGGGGAGGAGTAGTTGTTCAAGTGTCTCACTGAATACGTCCTTGTACTCCTCAAGGAGTGCAGTAAGCGCTGGTGGTGGTGAGGAGGTCAAGGGAGGGACCACAGATGGTTCAGCGCGGATAACTTTAACTGAGAATTGGTTAAAGTCTAGTTTTCCCCCTTGAAATTGTATGAGCCTGTCTCTGTTATTCTGACAAACACTGTATCATGAAGTAACTTGCTTATTTCCACAGGGTAGATCTGGAACCCCACCCCATTTCTATTGAGGGTGATGAAAGAGGTATCCTAGTCAATGTAGGGACAGTTGTGCCAAAGCCAGTCAAGTCCAGCAATTATGTTGTGGCTGAGCCTGGCCATGATTGGTCCATAGAGCTTAACCAGGACGTTCCCCATTCTCACAGAGAAGGGTACTGTCTTGTGGGTGATTGTAACTCTGCGGGAGTCAGCCACCTGTACTGCCTTGAATCTGCTAGGCACTTGGACTAATTGCTTAGAGTTGGTAAACACCTGGTCCACCATAGTGTGGTTGGCCCCAGTATCTACCAGTAATTTGTGGGTGTTCCCATGGAAACGGAAGGGATAGAATAAGTGTGTTACTTTATTTGAGGGGTGACTTTATTGCAGTACGGGGTTGTCACTGTGGACTTGGAAGACTTCCAGGGTTTTGACTTCATGAATGTTGTAGTTGCAGGGGTTCTTTGCAAGCAAGGATTGAGACAATGGGTCAGGTGGGGTTGCAGGGCCTCTTGTTGCTACAACCCCCAGGCTTTTCCCAGATCCTCAATCTGCGCAAGCTGGAGCCCCCCTTGTGGGGGTGTTTAGTCCCACTATCCTGCTGACGGGGCTGGCGGCGGCCTACTTGATTATGGCCATTGTCAGGTGATGTACGTGGTTGGGATGGCGCGTCACTGGTACAGCAGAAGCCATTAAGGCCTGGTTGTTAGCCTCCACAATGGCCTTGTAGCAGTCATCAATGGAGGTACAGCAACCTACGGGGACCCATTTGCAGATATGGGGTTTTAACCCATTGACAATGAGGGTGAGTAGCATTGCATTTCTGTTGGTCACGGCTTCAGGAGCAGCAGCAAGAGCTTGGTGCCAGGTGGCAAGATACTCAGGAATGGAACCAGTTTGTCTGATTGCTAGAAGAGAAGTCCCCACAACAATGAGGAGAAGGTTTTGCTGTTGCAGGACTTTGCGGCGTCTCAGAATACCGCCCAGGTAACATTGAGTTCTTGACTGGCCCAATTGGTGAACCACACAGTGGCGGGCCCTGTGAGGCAACCAGATGCAGTGGCAACCCACATGGGCTCAGGAACCTGACAAATAAGGAGGCAGGTTTCAGTAGATTGGAGCCAACTGACAATGTTAGCCCCTTTGACGCCACCAGCAAAGGATTCTAGCTGAAGGTGGAGCATGTGTTGGGACAGGTCTGACTGGGGCAGGGTGACGCTGGCGTTGCACTGCCCAAAGCGGAGCCAATTGTTCACGCTGATGAGAACTAACTGGTCTTGATATATGATGTACCCGTCAGGGATGTCCCCCTCAGGGATTGGAAGGAAAGTTTCTTGTTGGGGAGTAGCCATACGGCCTGTACTCTGTTCTTTCTTGGGGGAATTTTGTTTTAGGTAGGCTCTAAACCTACCGCTGCTATCATTGTTGCAACTGAACCAATGAGGATTCAGTATTTGGGATTGGGGAAGACAACAGTCCAATAGAAAGGACAAAATAATAAGAATAAGGTATCATTTATTGTGGAATATTGTGATTAATATACCATATGGGGAAAGCCACAAGGCCACAAGGGAGTGTCATGATGGGAAGTTCCATGTAAGGTTCAAAGCCAAGGAATAACTTGTGCGGGGATCAGCAAGTCAAATTAGTAGTGCTCCTAATTAGGATGAAGTACCTGTCATTCAATATTGTCATCAGATTAATCCATGTTGTCAGATAAATCAAGGGGCGTCTCATTGAGTGCCCCTGTGTAATGTAAGATACGTTAGTAGGCAAGTCTGGAAGCTTGGTTGCAACACTAATAAACTCAAAGTTACATAACATCTTGAAACTGTCAAGCCATTTCAAGCCCAGAAATTAACTGATTGTCAATTCCATTCCTGGGCTTTGATTAACCTTCCAAGTTAATTAAGAAATTTCCAAGACACCAAGTCTCTAAGGCTGATTCAATAATTCTTGCCTTAATCCCATTAATTAGTCCAGCCTTGATAATTCAGGAGATTTTTAAGCTTATTCATACAGATACTAGGTTTATCTAAAACTCTTGATTGTATAATTCTTAAACATATCTATATAAATACCAAGACACTACCTAGGAATTTTAATGATTGGAGGTGCTTTTATTCATCTAATCACCCAAGGTGGCTGTAAAGTTACACTTTAATATTTGACATAATAAAGGACTTGGGAAAAAGTCTTAAATACATAAGACTTGAGGTTCTGGCTTTAAGCTCATTTTATCTGAGTATGAGTACTAGATATATTCCTATCAAATGAAAGATGAGCACCAAAGATTCAATGTCAAAATTAATAAGCAAAAATATCCTTATTTTATTGGGGAAAGGACATCCAATTTTATATCCAAAGGTTTGATCCTAATAGTCTAAGTGGAGACACTCCAAGTGGCAATAGGCTGGTAAGGATCTGGAAGGTTCAGATAATGATGCCAACCCGTATTTGGGTAGAGAGAACTCACAAGGCGGAAGCAAAAGCATAGGATTTTACAGATGTTGTTTTGCAAACTATCATTCACTATGCCAATCAAAACTCCTAATGAGTTTGTATTCACAACAGATCCCACCTCAAGATTGGACTCAGGGGTATTTTAGGCGCAGAGGAACTTGGTATGAACTCAATAAAAAAGGATAACCAGACAAATTCATCTCCACAATGTACTTGGGACCCCACTTAAAGATCACAGTCAGAGGCCCAAACCAAAGAGAATCAAGCTTATGGGCACAGCTGCCTGTCCAATGTTGATAATAGAGGACCTAATTGCTAATATTGAATTCAGGGATAGAGGAGCAAGATGCATTGAAAGGTGACAGCTCTAAGGTCTTAGTTTTGTAAGTGAAGGTGTAAGCAGTTGCCTGGGTATCTATGACCTTATTGACTAGCTCTTTGACTTGCTGTTCAGGATCAAGAGCAGTGTCTAGTTCAACCAATGTGTGTCCCAAGGTTGAGGGGGTAGTGGCTTCCTGTCCATATAAGATTGAAAATGGAGAAAATCCAGTAGTGCAATTTTTGCTTAGGCAGTAAGCAAAGAGGGCAGCAGATAGGTATAAATCCCAATTTGGGGCGTCCAAATGATACTAATTATGCATGATAGAGACCAGGGTAGAATTGGCGCGCTCTATAGTACTATATGTAGAATTTTTGTAAGAGGCAGCAAATAACTGATGGGTACCCATAGCTTCCATCAACAATGTTATCAGTTGGGTGTTGAAATTGGTCCCATTGTCAGAGAGGAGCACCTGAAGACATCCATGACATTAGAATACATATTGAAGTAAGAAGAAGGCAGTAGTCTTGGCTGTAATGTCATTGATTGTTCTAGACTCTTACCACTTACTAAAGAGTTTCACTGTAATGAGGATAAATCAGAATCCAGAGCAAGAACAAGGAAGGGGACCTATAGCATTCACACTGACAGTATAGAAGGTGTTCTTAGGTAACACCAACTTGAACTCATGCTGAGCGTGCCAAGGTTGCTGTAGTTGGAAGTTGTGACAAGAAGACAGAACATCAGGGATCAATGCTCTCATGTTTTCCCAGTAGTAGTGTTTGTCCAAAAATTCATGAGTCTTGGATATCCTTTCATGCCTGGTATCTAGGTGATCTTTAATACAACTGATACCTGCAAGATAGGGCAGAAGTAAGGTAGATATAGGGATCCAACCTTCTTGAATAATTGGTTATCTCTAACTACAGTGTCCACAAAAAACTTCTTTAAGGATAGACATAATTACTCAGGATCAGACTCCCAAGAATTATGATAGCCTATAAGTTTGTACAATCAATCTGCTTCAGCAGGGTGTAGAGCCAGGATAGGCATTTGGGATAGGCTATTGGCGTCTGGTGTTGAACTTCCAGAAAAGAATAACTGTGAAATTGTAACCTTGTAAACTTAAAATCCATTGTGCTAACCATCCTTCAGGCTCTCTTTAACTGTTGAAGCCAGCAAAGATATGAGTGATTGATAACCACTGTAAAGTGCATTCATAGTTGTAATGTCAAAACTGTTTGACAGCATGCAACACGGCTAAGCACTCTTTTTCAGACACACTATAATTCTTCTTGTGTTTGTTGAAGATACAAGAAAAATAAGCAACAGATTGATCTACTCCTTTGTTGTCCATCTGATCCAGGATAGCTCTCACAGCCACTCCGCTAGTGTCAGTGTACAGAGTGAACTCCTTTTTATAGTTGGGGTATACCATTATGGGAGCTTCTTTCAAGTTCTGCTTCAATGTGTCAACGTATTGTTGTTGACTCTCAGTCCACTCAAAGGGCACACCTCTCAAATTGAACCAATGGTTCACTGAGATTGGCAAAGTTGTGAATAAATTGTCAATAATATCCTATCATCCCCAAGAAGATTTTTACTTCTCAAAGATTAGTGGGTGTCAACATGTTGTTGATGGTGTCTACTTTGTTTGTTATTGTTTGAATCCTTTTTATGTAACTTCATGTCCCAGAAACTCTAAACAATCACTGAATAAGGAGCATTTAGATGGCTTAAGATTGAGGCTAGCTTCTCAGATCTTGATGAATACAGCTTTCAGGTGGTCTAAGTGCTCAGTGAAGGTGGCACTGAAGACCTTGATATTATCTAAATACACCAGCACATATGACAGCTTTAAGTTGCAGAGGATTGAGTCCATGGCTTGTTAGAAAGTAGCAGGAGCATCACATAACCCCTGAGGCATACAGGTGAGCTCAAAAAGCCCCTCAGAGGTGATAAAAGCAGCCTTTTCTCTATCTGCAGAAGACAGATTCACTTTCCAGCATAAAGAGACATGATTCATAGTGAAGAATAACTTAGAGCCTCCTAGCCAACTTAAATCATCATCAATATGAGACAGGGGGTAAGAATCCTTCTTAGTGAGAGAGTTGAGGCATTTATAATCCATCACAATGTGATGTCCATCATCTTTCTTTTTCAAGATCAACAGTGGGGAAGACCATGGACTTTGAGAGGGGACTAGAAACCCAGCATCCAAAAAAATGTTTAACTCTTTAGAGACCTGAGTGTTCTGGACTCTGCTACAGCAATAGGGTTTTGCTCTGAAAGGAGGAGTGTCTCCTGTATCAATCAGGTGTATGAATTCTTTAGCCAGTCCATAATTGTTGGGACCTTGAGCAAAAATGTCCACAAAATAATCTAGCAGCTTTAGCACCTCAGAATTCCAGAATGGGGTCAGTTGCAGAAAGTCTTGGGCATAAAAGAGAGACAAGGCTTGTGGCTCAGATTCTTGCAAGTCAATATCACTGAACGTCCCAAAGGGGTGGAGAGAATGAACAGCTGGGCACTCAAAAGCTGTCCATGTCTAAGTATCTGTCTCTTAGTAACTTGCATTGAAGTAGAGGTCAAGTTAGCTAATAGTAGCTAGGCAGGTTTCTCATGAGTGACATCCAGGATTTCAGGGCATAGCCAGGTTTTATTTTGTCCCAAAGACTCAGGAGTGTACAGTTCTGTGAACGTCTTGGCAGGAAATTCATAGGAAACTTGAGAGTCCAATATTGCCTGCAACCCAGGAGGGATAGAGAGGGCATGAGGGTCTAATATTGGGACTCCATCTGTTGCAGGACAAAAAGTGTCAGGTACTTGATATTATAATAATACATTCTAAACTTCAAGTAGAAAATTTTGTAGGGTATTTCAGTATGCAAGTCTTTAACTGCTTCCCTGGAAGGCAAACAGGCTCTTCAAATATAAGAGGAATATTATAGTTCAGGAGGGATAAAAATCCTTCCTTGAGATTAATAATTCCATTATATTCTTGGAAAAACTGGGTATAATCAGGAGATCATAGCTCTCATTCTCTAGGACCCCTGTGGGAGAGGATAAAAGCAGCTTTCTAAAGCAGAGGGGAAGAGAGGAATATGCTCTAATAGAAAAAGTGTTCAACAACCCATCTGTACATAATACTGCTTTTAGGGGAGATCTGATGCAAGCTCAAGCGTTTTCATGAGCTTAAATGAGGCCACATTAACAGGAAATCCTGTGCCTAGTATATCCTTAATCTTCACTTTATGAATAGCTACTTCTACCTGGGTGGTATCTCTTACAAAGGGGGAAAGGATAGATAAAGTGTCTTTGGAGGCAGCAAGTTCTCTTTCTCACTTCTCTAAATTGCAGCAGAGGAATGGGATCTTCTTATATACAACTTGCAGGAATAAGGAGACCTGTAAATTCTGAAATATGTCTTCAGACAGTGCATCAGCTTCAGCCAAGGATTCAACCCATACAGGAGCCCAACTGGCTTGGGCAAGGTATGATCAAGCAACCATCTCTCTGGCTGCATTGAAGTCAGGCTATACCTTAGTGGTAGTGGTTTTTCCAGATTGTAACTTGTAAGGTACAGGGATAGTTTCAGGTACAGCCAGTACTGTGTACCCATGGCCTTCAAGATCATTGTCTTTGGATTTTTTGGATTCAGAGTTGCTAGGCAGATCATAGAATAGATGCAAGATGGAAGGCATAGATAGAGAGGATGTAGTGCCAGATGTGATAAGAGGTGTGGTGAGAGCATCAATAGGGGGAGACTGAGCTGGATAGTAATAGAGTGTGTCTCCACCTCTACATTGACTGGGATTTTCTGAATAGCTCATAGGATCTGCACCTTCTACCTTTGGGTTAGTACAGACTTTTGAGTGATAGCCTATAATTCTGCAATTATGACATACTTGGCTTTTTGGGTTGTCCAAATTGTCAAAGGGTCATAATGCAGGGAGTTTGGTTGTCTTGACCTGTTGAGTTAGAGCAAGCCTCTTTAACTATAGGGCTGGCATGTTTCAAAGGCATATCTTGTAGGAGGGCCTTGATATCCTTCATTGAAGACAGCATTGTCTTATGAGTCTTAAAGTGCAAACATAGGAGTTGATTGACTTTAAGTGCATTTGTGCAGGTAGTGTAGACTTCCTTCACAGTGGCTGACAGCTAGTGATTAGCTGTTGGCCCTGCATGTGGAAACAATCAGCAAACTCAGCAAGAGTTTCCTTGAGCTTGAAATAAATATGCACAGAGGCGTCTTTCTTAACTTCCAAGCTCAAGTCCCCACCAAACTCCTCAATCAGCATCTCTTTCATCTGGGTATGAGTAGTGATATTAGCTAGTTTAGGAACCGCTACTTCTTGGCATGTAAGATGAAAACACATCAGGATATGTTCTTTCTTAAGCTCATCAGATGCTTGACACATATCTGTCTCATAGATAGTGAGGAAGGCAGAAATTGTTTAGGTTTTGGGATCAAAAACTTATTTGAAGGATTACTTATAATTAGGATCAATATCAGTATTGGCAGATCCACTAAAACTGTTCTGAGAGTTAGTGTTGATGACATGGATCTTGGGAGAGAACTTGGCTTCACTTTCTGCAAGAGGTTGGAGAGCCCACAATTGGCATACACTCTCTTTTAAGTTAGTGCAAGTAGCTGTCAATTGAACCCTAGAATCCCTAGAGGCAGTGAATAATTGAAGAGCATCATCTATCTTAATTTTCTTCACAACTGCAGTGGCACAAGCCCCAGCAATTTGTAAAGAAAACTCTTGCACCTGTAAAATGAGGGGAGAGAAATTTTTATCCATGTTATTGATGAGTTTGCTAATTTCTTATAATTCAGAGTCAAGGGCCTTGTAATTATGGGTGACTATTTTGATGTCTTGCTTCAAATGTACAAGGCGGGTAGCACACTTGATTCTAGGTTCCCCTTTATTTCCAGAGAAAAAGCCCTCCTCATTAAAAGGTGAGGGAGAAGTACAGGAAGACGCTACAGCCGCTTTCAAGGCCTTGACTTCTTCTCAAAGCTCAGCCATTTACCCAATCAGCACAGTTACCTCCGGATCAGGTGTAGGTGAAGGAGAGGCAGCAGCAGCCTGTTGTTGGGTTGTTGCCTTGAGTTTGAAAATGGCTTCCCAGATCTCCTGCAGTCCACAGTTAGGATCACTAGTAGGAGGGGTAGATGATGTACAATTCTCAGACTTGAGATGCTCTTCAACATAATTTCTGAGTTTCTGGAACTTGACCACCCATTTAGCTTGAGTAGTCTGAGCAATTTCTCTTGCTGAAGAGGCAGAAGAAGTTAAAAAGGCTTCCAATACCCCCATTTGGCCATTCAAGTGATCTCAAAATTAATTGAGCTGTTGGATTAGATTATCTAAATCAGTTCCTTGTGAAGTGAGACTGGCTTCAATGGATTCTTGCCAAGCAGCCTGACCAACTTTGTAGGCTTGGTGACAATCATGTACATAGCTAGTGTGAGATTAGAATGATTGACCACAAATTATCAGGCTAATCATTACACACAGATCTTCATCAGTAGCACACCATATTATCACTAGGTTATCATTATATTTAGTGTAGTGATTATACACTGTATGGTCACCAGTTTGTTATAATAGATATAGTAGTTATATGCTGTGTAATTGTTGGTTTATTATGATAGACACAACAATTATATGCCATATTATTACTGGATTATTATTCCAATGTGTAGTGATTATACACCTTTATAATAGTTTATTCTAATTGATATGGCTATTATACACTGTATAAATGTTAGCAAATATAGTGATTATCAGTGATTAAACGCCGTGTAATCACTAGATCATCAATCAGATATCCCTCTTTCCAGTCTTCTGGACGTTGTATTTAACCAGCCCCACCCAGCCTGAAGGGCGTATAAGAGTATATCAAACAAGTGATATGCAAATAGCTAGGAAAAACCAAGCTTAGATCAGCATTACACGGCGTATAATTGGTTCCTTATCAGTTTGGATCAGCATTCACAGTGGATAATCCACAAGTTGATATTGGATTAAGTCTGTTATTATACAGTGTATAGTCCCTAATTTGACCCTTTGCATTAATAAGCAGAATGCTCTCCAGCTGAAAAAGTATCACTAATTAAGCCCTAGAAATGAAATACTGGAGTTATATCTTCCAATGTAAGAGGATAGATTAGGGACCATTTCTAAGCGCCAACTAAATACAGTGTAGTTTTACAGCACCATAATAAGCGCGTAAGATACAAACAATTGATAACTGCCAGTAGGATAGCTCAAAAAGAGCTTAGGCTGTAGCTGAAGTGCCATGTACACCTTGTTAAGGCCAGTGGCAGCACATGTGCCAAGGACAGCTAATCAGGATAAGTGGAGCCAGCAAAAACAGACCTATTGCAAAGGTAGCCACTGAGAACTGTCTGAAAGGACAAGAAAAAGGGTTATTGCAGTATATATTGATAAAGACACCTGAAAGGATGAAAAAAAGTTCTTAGTTACACCTGGATAGATTGCAGCTGCTGGCTAGATTGTACTCCAATCCCAATAAACGTAGTTATCTTTGAAGTTCTATTCTATTGTAGTCTGCATTGCTTCTGCATATGATTAGGTAGAGTACATTGGCAAGGCTAACATCTATCTGTAGCTTTTAACATATCATCAATAACTCAATTTGCTCAACAGCTTGGAAGTGAGGTACAAATATCATCTAAAGTGGATTTTAGATGCTGTTGAACAAGAAGGGAATCACTCTGGTTAGCCAACAATAACAAGAGGAAATTGTGGGCCCATTTCTGTAAGGCCACAAATTGATCATATTTATTACAGGAGGTAGTCAGCAGGGCATACAACTGGAAGGGTTGTGAGCCTAGAAGCAATTGATGATGAAAAAGCGCAGGCTGGACAAAATATTGAAGGAATTCTCTGTAGCTATGAGGGACAAGTTATGGAAGCTAGACAGCCCATGTTAAACCATTATTAAGCAATATTCAGGCCCATCAAACACAATTTTGAGTTTGTGGCTGGTAGTGCTGGAAGTCTGGCCACCTTGAACCAGAGCAAGTGCAGTTTCATGTACTTGTTCAAAAGTGGGTGTTGTCATAGTATTAGGTATAACAGGAGGCTGGGGGAAAGAATCACGGCAGACAAGATAGCAGGGGTCCAAGATGTCCTCTTCCAAGGGAGGACTAGATATAGTAGGCAAAGTACTGCCAGCAGAAGGAGGCAGGCAGGACAAATGAAGGCAGTGTCAAAAGGCGTGAAGGCAGGGCTTGTGGCTCCTGTAAAGAGCCCCATTTTTTCAAGTTGTGCTTTATTGTTTGTCATAATAAAGAACTTGGGCAAAAGTCTTAAATATGTAAGACTTGAGGTTATGGCTTTAAGCTCATTTTATCTGAGTATGATTAATAGATATATTCCTATCAAATGAAAGATGAGCACCAAAGATTCAATGTCAAAATTAATGATCAAAAATATACTTATTTTATTGGGGAAAGGACATTCAATTTTATACTCAAAGGTTTGATCCTAATAGCCTAAGCAGAGTCACTTCAAGTGGCAAGAGGCTGGTAAGGATCCAGAAGGTTCAGATATTGAGGTCAACCCGTATTTGGGTAAAGAGAACTATTCAAAGCGGAAGCAAAAGCATAGGATTTTAAAGGTGTTGTTTTGCAAATTACCATTCACTAGGCCAATCAAAACTCCTAATGAGTTTGAATCCACAACAGTGAATGTTGTAAAGTCACAAAAATTCAATTGATTTTTCAAATTTACCAATGACTTTTATTTTCTATTGATGTTTGTTTGTTGGATTTAAAAATTCTGAAATTTCAAAAACACAAAATATTAATGAAAACAATGAGTGGATTAAACAATTCATTTATGATTACAGTCAATTCATTTTGTCCATTTGAAATATTCAGTCACAACTTAAAATTTGAAAATGTCTATGAGATCCTGAAATTGGTTTATTTAAATAAAATGCTAATAAATTTATTTAATTAAGAAAAAAGCCAGATTGTATTTTAATTTAGAATTTAGGTGTAATATTTGAAAATCCCATATTGTTGTCCTAAAGGTTCTAAATCTCCAGTAAAATATTACTCTCAATAGTGAAAATCATTATTTTTTAACAGTAGTTTTTGTATGGATTGATAGAAAATAATTGAAAAGAATAATAAACCCATAAACCATTTTTTAAATTTTTAAAACAATTATTTAGCTTAAAGAATAAGATTTTTAAAACTCATTGATATAAAAAGTTATTTCATATATAGTAGTTTTAAAAGCTATGGCAACAACCAATAATACCTCATATTTAAACAGAATGATTTCAAATTTAAGCAAATTACAACTATCAGTGTAAAATATACACTCTGTTAACAGGTATTTTGGCGTTAATGGACAAAATGGGTCAACACAGCAACAAATTGGTCACACACCAATCAAGACTATTCAAAATACAATCCAAAATACATTGATTCATAAATAAAATTGTGTGAGTTAACATTTGGTGTACACATGCTTACTATGTAAATTGGTGACAAAATACACTCAAGCGCAGTGAGTCAAAACTCAATCCAAAAACAAAACACAGTAGCAACTCAGTATGTAAATGAAACCACTCAATCTGTGTGTGCAACAGACTGTAATCAAGAATGATACCAAGGTATATAAAATAGGGCATGCAATCCAAAACACAAATTCTAAAAACATTATGATGGGTGTTTAAATTTGGCAGTAAAATCTGGAGAAAGGTTTGAAAATATTTTGGGTATTCTAAAATGGGCGTTGTAAAACCAAAAACAACTAATTGAGAAATAAAAAATCTATAATCAGTATATTGGGTGAGAAAAACTCTAATCAAATATCCATGTTCAGATAAAAGCAAAAAATAAAATTAGTTAATAACTTAATTGAAATTATTTAGCATTTTATTAGATTTTAAAATGGAAGGAATACACCAACAGAGTATCAATGTGCCTGTTGTGCGTTGCAGTTGTGGTTGCCCCCGCAGGTCAAAGATCAGAGTTAGTACAACACAAATGGCTACTCAGGAAAGAGATGGGAGAGGAGAGTTGAAAGTGACGCTGCACTGACACAGCTGGTTTGAGGAGCACAAGCTGCTAGGGTGCAGAGCATCAACCCTTGGGTCCCCAAGCTGTCCCAGAAGCCCACCAAGGTTACTACATCAAAAATGATTAGAAACAAGGAGGTAGAACTTACTTTGTATGTGTTCAACATTGTTTACCAGCAAGAGCCAGTCTCGTCAGCCATGCTGGAGAAGGTGAAGCCTGTACTTGACACCTCATATGAGCCTTACATCAGTGAAGGCAAACAAGAAGACATTGAGGAGCCCAAGTATTTCAAAAACTGCAGATGGGTAGCAGGTTCTCAAGAAGGCTGCTGCATTCTATACCAAGGTGTCCATGCCTTGTGTACCAGTCCCAGAGCAGGATACCAGTTCATATGAACCCACCAAAGCCACCCAGAAGCGCATTCCTGATATCAAACACATCATTTTTCTCAGGCTTATGCAAGAATCTGGTGACTACAAGGCAGCCGTGTGTCAGGGATCCAGTCTTGAGCGGCTGGCCTGTTGTTTTCAGGGGTAACTTGGGCCAGGTTTTTTGCGGGCAATGCCCATCACAAAAGGGGAGCTAACTTTAAAGGTAGGAGGCAAACTTTCCCACCCAGGACCACAGGCTGGTGGCCGGAATTATAGTGTCAATCACCCCTGTGAGGGTGATGTACACAATCCCAAACAGCTTGCCAGAATGGTCAGTTGGGAGTTCAGGTGAGGAAGCAGGCATAGGTTTTGGGGTCATGGGCGGTTCTATGGGCAGGTTGTAAGCAGAGAGATAGTTGAATTTTCCTCTGAACAACTTGGGTGTTGAAAATATCCACAGGCCTTGTTGGTTGTATCTAATTGCAGATTGTATGTGGGCCAAAGGATCAAGTTCAAGTATCTTTTTTGGGGTGTATTCCTTGTATTCAGATTTTAGAGGGTAGTTGGTAAAATGGATGGGTCCAAAGGGTACACCAGGAGGACAGAAAACAGCAGGGGGCGGGGCAGGCGGCCAGGAGATCTCAAACTGAATTGGTAGACAGCAAATACAAAATAAGGCAATAGCTGTGTGGCCAAATTAACATAACCTTTATTCAAAAATGACAATAAGTTTGGAGCTTGGGGTCCTTTGGACTATATAGTACCCCACCTCCAAACTTAACATTTTCTTTGGGGGGGCTCATCAGGGCATTAGGAAAGGCAGGGCTGGGGGAACTAGGTTCTTGGGTCCAGAGGCAGCAAAATGGCACTTGGCCCGGGAGTTCTTTCATTGGTCAAGAATCTCAATTTGGCTACCTGATTATCTTGCTTTAGTGTTGTGGTCATGGGACCAGGCTGCATGCCCTTGCCTCTTTCCTGGGTTGGCTCCTGATTGGTTGCTGGTGTAGACTTCAAGTTCATGAAGCTAATAGTTGCCAAATCAGTACCTCCATTAGGTGCTGTGATTAGTCTTTCATTTGGTTCAATAATTTCCTTGGTTTGGCTTGTTTTACTGCATGGGCTAATACTCTCAGTATCAGCTTGTTGGGGCTCAATCCCAGAAAGGCTCAGGCAGGTGGTCTTGAGGTCCACAGGCCCGGGGATCAGGGTTTGATTCCTGCTCCCGGGCCTGGGTTTCCAGAGAGGAAGAATTGTCAATCCTGACACTGCAGCTCTTTTTGGTATGAGTCTCAAGTATGCCTCCAAAACCTTCAGCATGTATATCAATACTGGCCAAGTTCTTGCTGCAGAGAAATCCCTGTGTGTTTCCACTATGCTCACCAAGGAGCACAAATGACAATCCTCCAGTGGATAACCCAAGACTGCCATCTTGAACTGGCAAATAAACAGGCAACAGTCAAGTCCATTTATGGGGTTGAGGATTACATTTTCTTTCATTATCATCTGGTGAAGGGTCAGCAATTTTTGTGAAAAAAACTTGTGGTATTCCCCTACAATAAAAATAGCCCAGATAATGTCAAGGTCCAGAAAAAATACGCAGAGGCATACACTGCCCTCAAAGCCAAGGGAACCGTCAAATTTTACTATATTGAAAAATCAGCATTTGCCTTGTCTATGCGCAATGCATATGGCTATGTCCCCAGGGGCTTCAATGACAGGGTGGCTTGGCGTGCTGCAGTCTGCTGCCACAGCCTATTCAATGGTGGCTCCCCTTGGTCCAAAGGGGGTTGAGCTCTATCAAATGATACTAGAATCTCACAACAGCTTAACCTTTTTATAATTCCTCCAATTGATCCAGGAGCACCTGAGGCGCACAAGCCTGGGCTGCACCAATGTTATTGTGTTGGATAATGTTGGTCTCCACAAGGTGGCAGATATTCTTCAGAAATTTCCAAATATTGACACCAGCATTGCAGTTGGCCCCTAGCAATTGGCCATGGCAAATTTTTGCCTTTTCTTCCTGCCTGCCTATTCCTCATTCCTAAACCCAATTAAAGAGGTCTTTAGGTGGCTCAAGCAAGTTGTCAAGCAGGAAACACCAACTGGGACCAAGGACCTCTTTTATTTGCTGCAGGCCGGGATTCACACCCTCCCAGCTGAGATTGTGGCCAAATTCTATGACCATATTGATTTTTTTATCCCTGTGTGCCTTGTCAAACAGCTAATCAATTAAAGGCTTAGTGTGTTCAACTTTTTATACTCTCTAAATTACTATTTAAGATTTATTATTTATATTTTATATTTAGAAGCTTTCAAGCCCACAATCACATTCAGCAGGAACATCAATTAAAGTTTGTAGTTTATTTATTTTATATTAATTTTTTTATTATGGCATCTGAGGTTATTCCAAACACTTGATACTGGATTACACAAATATATTTATATCACTTTTGTCAAATAAATATAAAAATCAAATTAAAAAAGTTAAATGTAAAGTGTACACAATAGAAGTAAATTTTATTAACACATATTATTATGCTTTTATAGAGACCTTCTCTGGGATTTTTTTTGTAAAAATTGTTTGCTAAAATAAGAATTAGAAAAGTTTATTATAAAAAAATAATATAAATTGTAAAGAAATTTATTGGAATAGAGAATTTATTAAGAGCACCTGTAGTGAGTTCTTTGATATGTACCCACCTGGCAATGGAGGCAGTTCACAACCTCCACCACCACACCATATAAAGTGGATACACCCTGATTAAAGTATTCTCAGTGGCTAGTAAAAGGGAGTATGGCCAGGTGCAAATGGAGTTTCAGCTTCTCTGGCGGGGCTGCAAACCTGTAGATACCAGCCAGGACCAGGGTGTCCTGGATAACGTGATTGACTAAGTTGTAGCCCAGGGGGACCTTCTTCCCATCCAGGGAGAGCCTGGCCTTTTCAATCCCAAGAAGGACCCCATCCAGGACCTCCACGCTAAAGCACATTCCAAAGTAGAAGAGATACCCAAGGTAAACAACAATGTAAGGCCTTTGCCCAGCACAGGCTTCTATAAACTTGCAAAGTTTGTTGAACACAGCACTAATTTTTTTTTGTGCTTGGACTTTGCAAAGGTGAGATCCATTGCCAGAGGTTTCCCCATCTTGTTGGCACTCCAGGTCTGCCTGAAGTCTGACAGGAGGATTTTGTTCTTCTTTATGGCTGTTGCATCTGCAACAGCCCATTTTTCTAATGTGCGCCCAAAGTTCTCAAGCAGGTAAGAGATGGTGTGCTCTACTGGGAAGCAGAAGCAAGCAGCCACATGGGCCTGGCCCATCTCCGGTATGTTCTTGTTGGGAGCGTCACCAGGATGTCCCAAACAAGCTCAATGGAGTTTATACAGTAAACTTCACTGAGGGCCACTGGGTTCAGGTGGACTAATTGGGCATCCTTGTAGGCATTAACTGCCAGCAACAGCGCCCATGTCAACACTAAAAATGTCAACAGTGGCCATGTTGACGCTTTTAATTTTGACACTATAGTAAAGTGACAACCTAGTTTTACTTAATGTTGTTTCCTGGATGTTGACACTTTTTTAATTAATAAAACACTTTACCCTGAACATTTTTAATATAAAAAATATTTTAAAATAATTTTATACTAAAAATGACCTCAGAAAATTCAAAAATGCAATAAGAAAAAGCTATAATTTATAAGAAATAGGAGATATAAGCAAGTATTTTTCAATTTACTATGATAATTGCACTCTTTATTATAAAAATATTTTTTATTCCCATAAAAATTAAAATTTCAAGAACCAAAAATAAAGATATTTTATATATAGTAATAACTACAAAATATAAGAAAGCTCTATATTTAATTTATTATACTTTATATAAGCATAACTGAAAAAATCTCATATCTTAAAGATAAATTAACAAAATATAAGATATTTCTTACTAAACCACATTGAAACTGTATCTAAAACTTACCATTTATACATAAAAATGATTAGTACACTATAAATAAATTAAAAAATAAAAGTTTAAAAGTAAAAAATATACAGGCAAAGTAAGGTTTATTAAGCTAATTAAATCCACCAGCAAGAGCAGTGGCAACGTCATCAAGGTACTTCTTAATCTCTGCCACCTTGTACTTCTTCTTCACCACCTTCTGAACGTCCTCCTGGTAGTCCTGCTCTTTAGACTTTTGCTTCTTGGGGGCCACCTGGTTGGTCAGGTTGCAAAACTTGGAGACATTTCTGGCCTGCTCCTCCTGCAGCTTGGCAAAAAACTTGTTGTATTTGGGGTTGGACCCAAACTTCACCTTCAGGTGCTTGTGCCACACTTCCAGGCTGGAGGTGGTCTTCATCTCCCCCTTGAGGCAGGCGCCCTGGAAATTCCAAGGGTAGTGGCCCCGCTCTTTCCTCTCCAGGCAGTCACCTTCTTGCCCACCCATTACCGCTCAAAGTAATCCAAGTATTCTTTGAAGATGGTGGAGCGCTTCTTGATGTAAGCATCCTCCAGGAGGGCCTCAAAGCTAATCCCAGTATGCTCCAGGCGCGCAAAAGCCATGGCAGTAAATTGGGTGATGGCAAAGCGGCACTTCCCCTTACCATCATTAAGATACTTCTTGAAAAGGTCTTTCTTGCTCTTGAGATTCTTGATGAGGGCCTGCCTAAAATGGAAGAAGCAGCCCTGCACTTCTCTGTTGAAGGTGGCCTTGAAGGCTCTGAACTAAGCTTGCTTGAAGTCCATAATGGTAAACTTTGGCCCAAGTGAGAATGCATTAGCTAGCTGCTCAGTGGCTAGGGTCAACTCATCCTTATCAGCAAAGGAGGGATTTGCCCTTGTGGCATGAGTGGGAGGAGCTGGTTGATGGGAATAGAGCACAAAGCATCCCAGACAATCTTGAAGGCTCTGATGTAGACTTCAGTCTTGGCATCAGGAAGGAGAAAGAAGACAGGGGGATAACCTAGTCATTGAACTGCCCATGCAGGACCTAAAGCTGCTTGAAGATGGTTGCACAGGTTGCAAAGGTGCCGTTGCACAGCCAGGTGATAGCAGTGTTCAGCTGCTCCAAGTTTTGGGTTGTGGTGTAGGCTATAAATTCTATCCTCCACTTCCTGCTCATTGTCATGCAGCAGGAGCACCTCTCTGTCATCAGTTTTCTTGATGGCATTGGAAAGGACCAGGTCTTCAATGGTTTTGGCACTCTTGGCCAGGGGGTTTAAGGCTTGATGCCTATCACTCACAAACTTGACCAACTGAGTGTGGGTAGGGACCCTCTTGAGGTTGATAGGGGACAGGTGCTTACATGCAACTCACAGCCAGCTGGGTTGGGGAAAGGTCCTTTGATGTGGGCATGACCTGCACCAGATACCATTTAAGAGGTCAAGCAATGGTTGTGTTGGGCATCACACAAGTGTGTTCACTCTTGATGGTTGTACCAGGTCCCAGCGCTCAGTGTTGAGCCGCACTGGGCAGCAGCGGTCCTTGCAGGTATAGTGCCAGCTCTTGAAGCACCAGTTGGCATTATTGTAGCTGAAGATATACCTGTTGGCTATCATGGCAGGCCCATCTTTAACACTCATAATGGGAAAAATCTTGGGTAGGGTGGAAAGAACCATAAACTTCCCGTCAACATTGCAGATGTTGTGGGCCAACAGAGGGTCCCAGGGGCCAGCAGGAGCATGGCGGAAGCCAGGGAAGTAATTGGGGTGGGGCTTGGTGTCATCCCCAGATGAGCTTGAAGGGGGGGAGTTTGGTGGCGGGGGGAAGAAGAAGGGGGCTTATTGTGGTGCTCCTCATGTGCAGGAGACTTATCCTTGGGTGGGGTCTTTTTGGCTTGTTGCTGCTTCTTGGTTGGCTCCTTGTCAGAAGCCAAGTTGTAGAAACTGTGGTCTGTAAGGGAACCATCAGATTCCTCTCCCCCAATGGAATGAGAAGGGCTATTTTCAGGAGAGGGCTCAGGGGAGGGCTTTTGGGATGGTTTGGGAGTGATCTTCTTTGATGAGACAAGCTTCTTGGTGTGTTTGGTTGGCTTTGAAGGACGCTTGGTTCCTTTGGGCTGCTTAGAGGTGTTTTTTTACTAAAATGATAAGTAAAAAGGTTTAAAATAAAGCAATGTATGTAAAAAACAAACAAAAGAGCTTAAAAATCATAATATATAAAAATTAAATCTTAGATGGTTTTTATTGGCATTTCAAAGATAAAAAAACTTGTATAGTATTTATTTTAATATAGTTTTAAATAACAAGTTAAAAGTTAAGAGAAATATGCAAAATTATTATTTTTAGATTTATATTTTATTTTAAAATTTAAAAAATATGAAAGAGAAAAGTTAAAAATACAACATATCAAAAAATCAAAAAAATTATTATGTAAAACATAAAGTTTTATATGTGAGAACTGAAAAGCATCAACATTATAAGTGACAATTAGTAAAAAAAGCTGAATTCTCACTGTCAATTAGAAAAATTGTAGACATTATTTTTGACGACAATCTCACTGTCAACATTATTTTGAAAATTTACTATGAAAAGACATAGTATGTTTAATTAAATTTATGTGGGCTAGCAAAAATTAACCGTTTTCTGTGTATTTTTGTTCACATATAAAAATTTAAAAAAACATATGAAAATAAGTAAAAAAGAAATTAAATTTCTTTCTTTTTTTATTAAAAATTATATTTGGGTAGTGTCAAAATGATATTTTTCCATTGCATATATTGAAAGTTGTTAAGAAATTTGTCTTCAGTAATGAAAAGGGTAAAGTGTTGACAACATCACTTACAACATTCTTTATAGGAGGTGACATATTAATTTAAGATTAATTGTGCCACTCTAATTTGCTTAACTCCCCCCCCGGTAGATAATCACAAGCAAATAGACAACATTTTTGAGTGTTGACATTATTTTCAATAATTAATTCTATAGTAACTTACACAATAACTCACACTTAAATTATTGGATTGTTGTTAGCCACCAATCTATTTTTGATATTAAAGCCAGAATAAGTGCCACATATATTTATAAGATGAATATTTTAACAATCTACTGTATGCACAATGTCTTTTTCTATATATTAATTTAATAAAAAATGTTTTTAAATGTATACGTAATTTTTTATTGTAGATGTTTCAGTTTTAGTATTAAAAATAAGTTTGGCTTAAAAAGTGTCAACATTGACACTTTTACGTTGTGAAAACAAAAAAAATAAACTGATTTTATTAGTAAAAGTAAAGAAAAAATCTGGTTAAATTAAGTTCTTAATTAAGGTTAATATTAAATTGTGTTAATATGGCCACAATTTTGTTGTATTTTCTGGGTTTACACCCCTGAACGCTTTAAAAAAATAATTAAGCTAGTGCAACTAGCAAAAAAATAGGAGATTTAGAGTTTTGAGTCAACAGTGACCATGTTGAAACTTTGTCAACATGGTCACTGTTGCCTAACTGCCCACTCAGATTCCCCCTTGCTATGCAAAAGCCCAGCCAATGCCTCCCTGGACATTGGGAAGGTGCTGTTTGTTGTGTTCTGAGGCACAGCACAGACACACAACGGGGAATCCTAACCTTAGGATTTGATTTGTACTAAGTCTGGGTTATTTGCAGGGAAGGCTATTGGTTTATCTTGTTGCCCTGATTGAATAATCTCTACTAGTTGTGGCTAGAGAGAGGCGCCAAAGTACTTGGAGACACAAAGACAAAATGTGAATAGAACTTAATTTTTTATTGGTGAATAAGAAATGGAATATATAGTGGTTTATGATATCACAAAACAATACCAGGATGATAGGATCACTTGCCACAAGCATGAGTGGGGCAAGTGAGTTGCGCAAAATCAAAAAACTGAACAATTGAATTGCCCAGTTTGGAAACAGACCCATTTCAAAGGGCAAAAATGAAAGAGAGCAATTTGTCTTTGAAATAACCACACAAAGGCAAAATTGAATCAGTTTGAATAGTGGCATCCACAACACCATTTATTTGATTCTCAAGCTCCTGCAAAACAGGGGGGAAGAAACAGCTGCTTTGCCACATGATTGGCATAATTGGCATAAAATGTGGCAGGGACAAAGGGGACCAGGACCTGGCATATTTTTCTGACCATGTTTTCTAAAAAAACAGGTGAGTATTTTGAGATTTTTATTAATTTTTTAAATTACTTTCTTGGGTTTCTTCTTTTCCTGCAGCCTTGGCCAACTTTGGTGCAACCAGCTGCGCGGGCATCTCAGTGTCATTTTTGCATGCCCTCTTGGTTATTTTGAGATGTTTGTACATCTCAAGGTCATTGGTCTAGATGGACGGCGCAGTAAGGGCGTAGGCTTTAAATTGCAAGCCCTCAGCCACAGTTTTTTGAATTTTGAGAAGAGGCTTGTCAGGAATTTATACTGACTTTGTTCTACCTTAAATACCTTGGCGTCCTGCCAAGCCATCTATTGGAGAAGCTTCCAATATTACTAGCAGGCTTAATTGATCTGAGAAGCCTTTGTAAAGTAGATTTGGATCACTTATTACAAGAACAACCAGGAATACTATAGACTCTAATCACAACTGGTTTCCAATTGACTAGAGTTATTCCAGAATACTCTAGTGTGAGATTAGACTGATTGACCACAAATGATCAGGTTAATCATTGCATGCAGATCTTAATCAGTTACACGCCGTATTATCACTGGTCATCATTATTTTAATAGATATGGCAGTTATACGCCGTGTAATTGCTAGTTTATTATAATAGATGTAACAATTATACACCATATTATCACTGATTATCCCAATGTGATGTGATTATACGCCGTATATTGCTTGCTTATTATAATTGATGTACTTATTATACGCCGTATAAACGTTAGCCAATATAGTGAATATCATTGATTAAACGGCGTGTAATTACTAAATCATCAATTGTATATCATCTATTCTACCCTACTGGACGTTGTATCAACTCAGCTCAACACAGCCTGATGGACTTATGTGTCCACATCAAACAAGTGATAAACAAGTGGCTAAGAAATACTGAGTTTGGATCAGTATTACATGGCGTATAATCAGGTTCCTTATCAGTTTGGGTCAGTATTACATGGCAGATAATCCTCTGAGTCACTAATGGATTGAGTCTGCTATTATACGGCGTATAATCCTTAATTTGACTTCTTGCATTAATAAGCAGAAGGTTTGCTAACCAGAAAAGGATCACTGATTAAGCCCTGTAAATGGAATACCAGAATTCTACCTTCCAATGTAGGAGGGCTGAACAGGGACAATTTCTAAGCACCAATTAAATACAGCGTAGTTTCCCAGCGCAATAATAGGCATGTAAGATATAGCCAATTGATAAATGACAGTAGGGTAGCCCAAGAAGAGCGTAGGCTGTAGCTGAGGTGCCATGGACGCCTGCTAAGGCCAGTAGCATATCACGTGCCAAGGACAGCCAATCATGACGGGCATAGCCAGCAAAGTTAGACCTATTGCAAAGTTAGCCACCAAGAACTGTCTGAAAGGACAAGAACAAGGGTTGTTGCAGTATATATTGATATAGACACCCAAAAGGACAAAAAACAAGTTCATAGTTACACCTGGATAGATTGCAGCTGCTGGCTAGATTGTACTCCAGTATCAATAAACGTAATTATCTTCTAAGTTCTATTATATTGTAGTCTGTAGTGCACCTGCATAGGATTAGGTAGAGTACATTGGCAAGGCTAACATCTATCTGTAGCTTTGAACACACCAGCAATATCACAAGTTGCTCAACATCTAGCAAACCACTGGGTTAGTTATTATGGGTTTCCCCAAGGATTGAAAGGAACATGTCCAATTTGCACTAGAAAACCGCCTGTGCCATTACAAATCAATGCAAGAAAGGTTGCCTAGGAACAAAGTGTCATGCGCTAAAAATAGAGTAATCAATTAGCGCCACCACCACTGGCACACTAATAGATTATTTTTCACTCTTCAGCAACTAGTACCCAGCGCAGGGTACTATGATATGGAATCCCATGCCATTGCATGGATGCCTAACTCTGTGGGTTGATGCTGGTGATCTGGGGGTGAAAAGACTACCAAGCAAGAGTTAGATGCGCCAGATGATCTTATCCTGGCAAGAGAGCGCTGGCTCTATAAAAGCCCTTCCATTGGACTAATGAAAGACAGATAATAATCCAAGATCCTACTGTAGAACCTTTTCACAGTAAATAAAGATATCCAAGTTCAAAGACCATTGTCAGTACTCAAAGAACTAGCAAGCTGCCCATTTAGAAAGCCACTTGGAAGTTGCCTCCCTTGGACATCACTAGCTGTTGCCTTGCCAAGGAAATACCAGACACCGCAAGTAACGCTTGTTGCCATACAAGCATCTATCAACACAATGACCAAAATATCCCAATTACTCAATAAAGCAAATTTTAATCAGACCACCAGGTCTGAGAGCAGAATCAAAAGTTCTGACAACGCTTAATTGTCTTCATGGGTGTGTCAGGCATCTTGACCATAAGCACCTTGGCTGTCACCTTGTCAATTTTCTTGCCTTTGAGAACAGCAGATTTTACTTTTTCTTTGACCCTGTGGTCAATGTCTTTGATCTTTGTAATTGCATGGTCCAGATCTTTCAGAAGCCTCTCTTTTTCTCTCATAGATTGTTTTGTCAAGGATCTGGATGTACAAGTTTTCTGGCTACCACCATCCCACTTAACATCCAGTCATTGCCCAATTTGGTGCCTTTCCAATATACCATTTGACATACCATAAATGGTAACAAAGCAATATCACATGACTGTCCAGGTATCCAGCAACTTGAACCCATCCTACACATGACTAACTCCTAGGTTTTATCTAACTAAAATCTCCATCACAGCTAAAGTTATATAAGCCTAAAGTATTATCCAATAAAATATACTTCTTCTCTTCTTAATTCTATATTCAAAGCTTCCCCAAAGGCGCTCCTTATCAGTTTTACTAACCTTTCCATATGTTTTTATAGCTTTCACCCCAATAAAATCTGTGTTATTCTGATAATATTGCCTCTTTGTTTATCCCTGTTTGTTTTCCCATTTACTACAATATCTCATCTTTTTACCCATTGTGCATATGTTTTACACTTATCTCAAAATCTGTTGTTTGCTTTGTGCCAGCCTTATTTCCTTAATTGTCATATTATTTTTAGCATCTAAACACAACCCATTATGAAAATATCAACAACAATTTGGTGATCAGCTAAATTTAAATTAAAAAATTATAGGAAATTATGTTTAGATAAAGTTGTTGCTGATCCAAATTCAAAACCTTAATGATAAACTTTAAGTCAATCAGGAGCCAAGTGAAAAAGTGATTGTTGTTGCATAAAGGGTCACTCAATGACTCTTTGATGTATGTGCGCTAATTAATATGATTGTCTGGATGTTTTGTTATTGTGTGCCATTGCCACTGTAGCAAGTTGTTGATGGATTAGTGCCCAATTGGCTGCTGGGTTAGCACTAGTCCATCAACAACTTGCCACAGCAGCAATGACACACAATGGCAAAACATCCAGCCAATAATATTAATTAGCGCTCATGCACCAAAGAATTATTGAATGACCCTTTATGTGACAACAAACACTTTATCACTCAGCTCCTGATTGGCTTAAAGTTTATCATTAAGGTTTTTAATTTGGATCAGTAATAACTTTATCTAAAAACAGTAAACACTATAATTTTCTAATCCAAATTTAGATGATCACCAAATTGTTGTTAATATTTTCACAAGGGGTGTGTTAGTGCTAAAAATAACTGTGTTCTGGATCTAGATACACAACATAGTAAATATATGATTTTATAGAAATAAGCTGAACTTAAAGAATAAAACAAACTATAAACAAAGAGAACATGAACAATTAAAATTCAAAAAAAAGATAATATAAATAGAAAATGTTTAGTGGCAGGGGGTTTTATTGGGGTGGGGGAGAGTGATGCCTAGGAGGCAGAATAGCGCAAGAAGGAAGATGTAGAGGCAGCGCTGGCCTGGAGGGTCTGGGATTGGATGGGTTGGGTTTGCAGGTGGGGGGTGATGGTGGCTGGGGGTTGAAGGCAGGAGGATTTTGCGTGATGGCTGCCATATAACGCTTGTTGTATTCCTCATTGGTCATTGGCTGGATTGGCTGATAAGTGGCTGTGGCACAGGGGGAGGTACTTATCCTTTCATGATTAGTTGCCCATATTTACATAGAAAGCCATCTGCGCAAACAAGTCTGCCACCATTTAGCAACCAAAGAGAGACTTGTGGTCAAGGACCCCAAGTTAAAAATCATTAAAAGCCTGAGGGTGGTGCTCTCATAGTGTTTCTCTAATGTTGAAGAGCATCATATCTGCCAGATGAATGTCTGTGTGGCTGGCGGGATAAACTGAGGCCTGATGCCTGTGTCCCTGGATTGCCTCAAGGGTAGTGACGCTACCTCCATTTGGTGGCTCAAGAAAACCCAGTGAAGAGAATTTGAGCTATCCCAGGAGTCAAGCAATTATTCAAGGATGTGGCTATATTTTTAACCATTGGCTAAATCTGTGTTTGTCTGATAATAAACAAAACCCTTGGCAGAGACAGCTAGAAATGCACCAATAAATGTCCCCCTCCTGACCTTCTTCCTTTTTTTTTTGGGTGGCAGCTTTTCCCTGCTTGCCAAAATTTTCAAAAGCTATTGATAGCTTGTAGTAAAAGAGGAACATGACACCATTGGTTAAACTTGCCAAGCAACTGACCAGGGTGGACTAAATGGTGGGATTGTATGGGGAATCCTTGCTACCGTCCCATTGGTTGCTGGCAACATTGGTCAGCACACAGACTGACACAACCTTTCCATAGATCCAGAGCTGCACCATGCGCTCAGAAGCCCATATGTTATGGTATGCAAGTTGTTTTCAGACCTAGTTCAAGGGAAGCTTGGGGTCCTGCTGCAATAAATTATGCATAATTGGATAGGCCTTATTGATTTGGGACTTGGAGGCTTTCTTGGACTTCTTAGCTATCCCAGCCAGGTTCCCCTTGTTCATCAGGTTGTTGAATTCCCGCATAATGGTGACTTGGATAGATTGCAATTGGGTGGCTATCTGGTCCAAGTCAGGCCACACAGGTTCAGTGCCACAATTTCTTTGAAAATCTGAGCAGTAATGATTCTGTGTTTGGGGTGCTGGGCTGGGGGAGCTGAAGCCTGATTGGCTGGTTGATGGGAAGCTTGTGAAGGGGTGGGTACAGGAGCAAGGACAAGGCTAGACACTAAGTAACTACTGAACAAGTCAAAGCCATATGGGTTGGGGGTCAGGTACAGATCAGCTTCCTCTTTACCTGACTCAAAGGCTTGGGTGTAAACAGTTGCCTCCACACCCTGAGCCTTGCCTCCATTGAAGCTGGCTTGGCTGCTGCTGGCTTGGTTGCTGGTGCTGTTAAAAATGTTGCTAGTTATTAGAACTTTTGGTTCTGCTCTCAGACCTGGCGGTCTGATAATTATTTGCATTGGTGTGTAATAGAGATTTATTGGTCATTATGTTGATATCAGCTTGTATGGCAACAAGCATTACTTGCAACGTCTGGATTTTCCTTGGCACTGCAACGGCAAGCAATGGCAAGGGAGGGAACTACAAGCGGCTTACTATACAGGCTTACTAAGTTCTTCAAGTACTGACAACGGTCTTCAAACTTGGATAGCTTCTTCTACTGTGAAAAGGTTCTACAGTAGGCAAGGGTTATTATTGTCTGCTTTCCATATGTCCAATGGAAGGGCTTAAATAGTGTCATGTTCTGAGGCGCAGCACAGACACACAACAGGGAATCCCAACCTTAGGATTGGATTTGTACTAAGTCTCAGTTAGATGACAGGGAAGGCAACAGCGTTTACCTTGCGGCCCTGGAAGAATAATCTCTACTAGTTGTGGCTAGAGAGAGGCGCGGAAGTACATAAGACACAAAGACAAAAATGTGAATAGAACTTAAATTTTATTGGTGAATGTGAAATGGAATACATAGTGGTTAGGAATACCACAAAACACTACCAGGATGGTAGGATCACTCGCCACAAGCATGAGTGGGGCGAGTGAGTTGCGTAGAGTCAGGAAACCAACCAATCATACTTCCTGAAGCAGAAGCCAGTTCATTTTGAGAGTTGAATGCAAAAGCAAGAGATTCATCCTCAAAATGACCCAACAAAGGCAAAATTGAAACATGGTAAATGCCGTTATTCACAACATTGCCCCCCTCTAGATTGGCCTTTGGGGGGTGATACTTGCAGAGAAACTTGGCGTGTATATGAGCAAAAGGGCGACCACTGGAGATGAGCTTTACAGTGTACTCAGATCCTCTTTTGAAAGTCACCTCTAAAGGACCAATCCATAGGGAGTCCAGTTTGTGCGCGCGCCCACCCACACAGTGTTGATAGTACAGGACATGGTCACTAACAGCAAACTCAGGCAAGGGGGAGCGCCAAGCGTTGTCAGGAGAGAGCTCAAGCATCTTAGTCTTATATGCAGAAGTGAAGACAATGGCCTGTATATCAATGATGTGGTTGACTAAGTCTTTGATGTGGTTGTCAGGGTTCATGGCCTTATCAGAGGAGAGTAGGGGAACCCCCAAGAGTGACGGAGTGGTGGCCTCACACCCATACAACATGGCAAAGGGGAAGTACCCTGTGACCTAATGTCTGCTCAGACAATAGGCAAAGAGGGCAGCAGGTAAGTATATATCCCAATTGGCAGCGTCAGAGTAGGTCAGTTTCCTCATGATAGAAACCATTGTTGAGTTGGCACGCTCAACTGCCCCATTAGTGGAAGGATTATAGGGGCAGAGAAGGACTGGTGAGCTCCTAGAGCTTCAACAACAGAGGTTACAAGTTTGGCATTGAAGTTGGTTCCATTGTCTGACAACAGCACTTGAGGACAGCCATGGCAATAGAAAACATCCTGCAGCAGGAAGGCAGCAGTAGTCTTAGTAGTGATGTCTTTATTAGGGCGAGCTTCTACCCTCTTGCTGAAGTGGTCAACGGCAAACAGGATAAAGCGGCATCCAGAGCGTGAGCGGGGGAGAGGACCTACAGCATCAATACTGACAATATGAAACATGTGTTGAGGGGGAACCAATTTGAACTTGTGAGAAGCAGCTCGGGGCCTCTGGAGTTGGCAGTCATGGCAACTAGCTATGAAATCTGGGATCAACAGACAAAGATTCTCCCAGAATTAATTCTTCTGAAGCCAGTCAAAGGTCTTGGCAATGCCTCCATGGCCAGTTTCTTTATGAGCTTGTGACACCAAAGAGAGACAAAGACTGGGACGCACATATGGCAGGTATTGACCCCGCACCTTCTTGAAGAGTTGGTTGTTGTGTATGAGGGTATCTTCAGACAATTTGGTCAAGGCAAGTCAAACCTCTTCTGTCTCACTTTCCCAGGAAAAAGGGTAGCCAATTAGCTCATACAGGCAATCTTCATCAGAAGGATGTAGGGCAAGGATGGGCATTTGGGATAGCCTGTCAGTGTTCTGATGTTGAATTCCGGGGCAATAGAGCACAGTGAATTCATAACCTTGTAGGCAGAGAGCCCATCTAGCTAAGCGTCCTTCAGGCTCCTTAAGTTGTTGTAACCATTTGAGCAAAGCGTGGTCAGTGACAACAGTGAAATGGGTACCATATACGTGGTGGCAGAATTGTTTGACTGCATGCAGCACAGCAAGACACTCCTTCTCTGTAACACTATAATTCTTTTCATGCTTATTCAGCACACGGGAAGTATAGGCTACAGGGTGGTCCACACCTTCATTGTTGAGTTGAGCCAAGATAGCCCCAATAGCAAGGTCACTAGCATCAGTGTACAAGATGAATTCCTTATTGTAATCAGGGTACAATAAAATGGGTGCTTCTTTGAGTTTCTGTTTTAGAGTCTCAAAGGCTTGCTGTTGGCTGGCAGTCCATTTGAAGGGGACATTACACAATAGTTGGATCAGGGGTTCACTAGTATTGGCAAAATCAGGGATGAATTGTCTATAGTAACCCATCATGCCCAGAAAGACTTTTACTTCTTGGAGGCTGGTGGGCGGAAGCATTTTTTCAATGGCTTCAACCTTTTTGGTCATTGGACAAATTCCTGTTTGGGTTACTTCACGGCCCAGGAATTCAAGGCGCTCTTTGAAGAAAGCACACTTAGAAGGCTTTGACTTGAGGCCAGCTTCTTGGATCTTTATGAACACCTCTTTAAGATGGGCTAGGTGATCAGTGAAAGTTGCGCTGAAGACTGTTATATCATTTAGATAGACTAAGACACACAACAACTTCAAGTCCCGCAGGATGGAGTCCATGGCCCTCTGGAAAGTTGCTGGGGCATTGCAGAGCCCTTGTAGCATGCAATTAGGCTCAAACAATCCTTCTGATGTAATGAGTGCAGCCTTCTGATGGTCTTCAGGAGAGAGGTCAACTTGCCAGTAGCCAGACGCCAAATCCATGACAGAGAAAAACTTAGAACCTCCAAGGCGTTGAAGGGTGTCATCAATGTGTGGTAAGGAAATCAGAATCTTTCTTGGTTAGAGAATTCAACCTTTGATAGTCCATCACAATCTGGTGTCCACCATCCTTTTTCTTTAAGATGAGTAGAGGAGAAGCCCAAGGACTCTGAGAGGGAGCTAGCAATCCAGCGTCCAGCAGTTGTTTGAGCTCCTTGGAAACCTGCACATCTTCTATTTGGCTGCAGCGGTATGGCTTGGAAAAAAGGGAGGGGCATCTCCTGTGTCAATCTGATGTATCACACCTTTGGCTAGTCCATAATCAGTACTATCTTTAGCAAAAATGTCTGAGAACTGGTCTAGTAAATCAAGCACTTTTTTATGTTGAACCAGGGACAACTGAGGGAAGTCTTGGGCAGTGAACAGAGATAGGACTTGAGCTTGTCTTTGGGTAGATTAAAGTCTTGAAACGTTCCAAAGGGGTGAAGAGACAGGACGTCAGGAGCATTTAACAACTTTCCGTAACCAACAACCTGTCCTCTGGATACTGTCATAGGAAGCACAGTAAGGTTGGCAACTAGTAATTGAACAAAATCCTTGTGGGAAACGTCTAGAATTCCAGGACAAAGGTAAGGCTCATTACGCCCCAGAAAAAAGAAGGGGAGTACAGCTCTAAGAAAGTCTGTTCAGGTAGTTCATATGATATCTGGGAGTCTAGGATAGCCTGAGAGCCTGGGGGGATGGTGATAGCAGAAGTGGCCATGAGAGGGATCTCTTCAGTTGCAGGACAAGCCATGGGAGGAAACTTCATGTTGGTGGAATAGGTTTGATATTTTAGGGAGAAAACCCCAGTGGGGTACTCCAGAGTACATGTCTTCAACTGTTTACCAGGAACTTTGATGGGCTCCTCAAAGATCAGAGGACTTTGTATCCTAGAATATAAAGATAGCCATCCTTTAGGTTGATGATCCCATTATATTCCCAAATGAATTGGGTACCAACCAAAAGGTCATAGCTCTCATTTTCTAGAACAACAGCTGGCGCAGCCAACAGGAGTTTACCAAATTGCATTGGCAAGGCGGAGTACGCGCAAATGGCGCAAGTCATAAAGAGACCAGCAGTGCCATAGGATTGATGGTAGTTGAGGGCGGGGGCCAGCTTAAGTTTCTTCACCAGTTTAGAAGAAACAACGTTGACAGGAGATCTGGTGTCCAGGACGGCTTTGATCTTTACTTTTTTGATAGATATCTCTACCCGGGTGGTGGTGCGTCCAAAGGGTGGAAGAACAGCCAAGATATCCTGTGCCTCAGCTAGTACCTTGTCCCATTTCTCAATCATGCATCATAGTCCTGGAAACTCCTTATATACAGTTTGGAGAGGGAGTGAGACAGATACATTCTTGAAAATGGCATCTGCAACTTCAGCGGCTTCCTCTGATGATTCCACTAATACAGGGGACCGTTTTGCCTGAGTAAGATAGGGGCAGGAGACAACTGCTTTGGCCTCAGACAAAGACTTGGTGATTGTTGTAGTCTTCCCAGATTGTAGCTTGTAGGGAACAGCAATAGTCTCAGGGACGGCAAGAACAAAATACCTGTATGCATCATGGTCTTCAACATCAGATTTATCCACATCAGAATTGTCAGAAATGTCATGTAACAGGAGGAGGATGGTAGGTGCTTCATCATTAGCAGGCTCAGAGTCAGTAGCGGGCGGGGGTGTAGGAAGAGACTGAGAAGAATTGTCAACCAAGAGCGTCTCCGCCTCTAGGTTGACTGTTCTTTTCCTGACTGATCCTTGGGATCAGCTCCTTCAACCCGCGGATTGGTGCAGACGCAAGAGTGGTGGCCTATCTGACCACAGTTGTGGCAACTCTGATATCAAGGAGGAGTCTGGGAGTTCATAGTGAGGATACAAGGGCCGCAAGAAGAGGAGCCAGAGTTGGAAGTGGCACAACTTTCCCAAACAACTGCCCCAGAATGGGTAAGATGCATATCTTGGAGCAGTGTTTTTATGCTTTTCATGGAGGACAGCATAGCCTTGTGGGCCTTGAAATGAAGGCATAGGAGTTGATTTACCTTGAGGGCTTGGGCGCAGGCCATATACGCTTCATGTGCCGTCAATTTTCTGCTTGTTATTAACTGTTGTCCCTCCATGTAAAATCTGTCTGCAATTTGGCTAATGTCTCTTTGGGCTTGAAGGATATGTGCATGAAAGCATCCTTTTTTACCTCCAGGCTAAGATCACCACCAAGCTTGCCAATCAGGAGCTTTTTCATGTCTTCCCAGGTCTTGATGGAGGACAGCTCTGGTACAACTACCTCTTGACAGGTCGGGTGTAGGCAAGTCAGAATATGTTCTTTCTTGACTTCATCTGATGCTCGTCTCATAGCAGTCTTGTAAATAGTTAAGAAAGCTGCAATAGTCGAGGTTTTAGTATCAAACACTTATTTAAAATTAGGCTTGAAGTGAGGCTCAGGAGTTGGATCACCATTGTTGCTATCAAGTACATTTATGCGTGGGGAGAACTCAGCTTCAGATTTGGAGGGGGGTTGTCTAGCCCACAGTTGTCAAACGCTTTCTTCAAGGGTTGTCAGAGTCTCAGTGGTTCTGGCACCCGTAGTGTTAGATAGAGCAGTCTGTTGTTCAGTCACATCTAGGCGTTGTCCTTGGGTAGTGATAACCGTGGAGAGTTCAGCCAGTTGCAAAGTAAGGGATGGCCCCACTGATAGGCAAGGGGCAAATCTGTTGTTTACCGAGTCAATCAGCTCATTCATCTCCTGTATGTCTCTGTCCAACTCAGTCTGGTCTTGTTTCAAATGGTCCACTTCATTAGCTAGGGCAATCAACTCCCTAGCACAGTGGATTTGAGGAGCCCCATTCAAACCAGGACAACATCCATCTTCCTTGTTAACCCTGCGTGGACTAGCAGCGGCCGTCACTTCTTCACGTAAAACAGCAATTTCCTGCTGTAGCTCAGCAACTTGAGCGGTAAGCACAAGAATCTGGGATCAGGTTGAGGCATTTCAGTAGGACGTCCTTGGCTACAAGTGAAAGCACGTAATTCCCGGATGGCTTCCCAGATTCTCTGCTCTCTTTCCACCAGATCATCAGCAGGAGGAGAAGGCGGACCATCAGGCTTGGGAGAGGACAGCTCATTCACCTGATTCTGAAGTTTGGCAATAGCAGCAGCAGTGGCAGCTCTTTCTTGATCAAATTCCGCACCAAGCTCATTTAGACCTTGGGCAGCAAGGTAAGCTACCTGTTACAATTGCTCAAAGGAATAGACACTGAATGCATTGAGCTGTTACACTAGGCGCTCAAATTTGGAGAGATAAGCGTTTAGGGTGGAGTCTACTTGAGTGTGCCAGGGTTGTTCTAGCTGGTCAAACTCATGTAGTTGCTCCCTAATGTACTCAGGGATGGGCCAGCAGATTTTCTTGATGAAATTGACTAAACGTGTTTGAGAGGTGACCAAATCACGCTGATTGTCAGATATCAGGGAGAATAGGGAATGAAGCCATTGTTGGTAGGCAGCAAACTGGTCCCAATGATGGGTAACAGCTGCTTGTAGAGACAAGATTTCTTGAATGTGGAGTCCCAACACCATCTAGTGATGGGCCAAGGTGGGCTGTATGAAGGATGACAGCAGATGATCATCAGAGCCAGCCGCTGGAAGGAGGTGTTGTGGAAACTGAGGGGCCACAATTAACTCATAGTATTCAGCATGGCTAAACTGTAACTGAAGGTAAGGGATGGCCCCGTCCCGAGCAATCCCAAGGGCTACTAAAATGACTTGCTCCAAGTCAGGGGTACCCATAGGGTAAGCAACTAGGCGGGGACCATTCCCAAGGTTCAGTACAGTAGGGACAATAGGCGGGTCAGCAATGTCCTCCTCAATAGGAGGGCTGGTAATTTCAGGTGAGGTTGACCCCCAAATAGGTAGAGGCGAGGGACCTTCAAACGTAGATGCAAAAAGGATAACCAAGGGGCTTACAGCCCCTGTAGTGAGCACCATTTTTGTTGTGTTCTAAGGCGCAGCACAGACACACAACAGGGAATCCTAACCTTAGGATTAGATTTGTACTAAGTCTTGGTTAGATGACAGGGAAGGCAATAGTGTTTACCTTGCAGCCCTGGAAAAATAATCTCTACTAGCTGTGGCTAGAGAGAGGTGCAGAAGTACAGAAGACACAAAAACAAAAATGTAAATAGAACTTAAATTTTATTGGTGAATGTGAAATGGAATACATAGTGGTTAGGAATACCACAAAACACTACCAGGATGGTAGGATCACTTGCCACAAGCATGAGTGGGGCAAGTGAGTTGCGTAGAGTCAGGAAACCAAACAATCATACTTCCTGAAGCAGAAGCCAGTTCATTTTGAGAGTTGAATGCAAAAGCAAGAGATTCATCCTCAAAATGGCCCAACAAAGGTGAAATCAAAACATGGTGAATGCTGTTATTCACGACATATAGAGCTTGCGCTCTCTTGCAAGGATAAGATCATCTGGTGCTTCTAACTCTTGCTTGATCAGTCTTTTTGTCCCCAGACTGCCAGCATCAACCCCCAGTTTCAGGCATCTATGCAATAGCATGGGATTTCATATCATAGTACCCTGCGCTGGGTACTTGTTTGTCATAGAATAGAGCATAATCTATAAGTGTGCCAGCAGTGCAGCGCTAATTGATTACTCTATTTTTAGCACATTTTATTTTGTTCTTGAGCAACTTTTCCTGCATTGATTTGCACTAGCACTGGTGGTTTGCTTTCAAATTGATCATATGCTTTTGATATTTGGAGAAACCCATAGTTACTAACCTGGCAGTTTTCCAGAGAATTCTGTAATAACTCTAGCCAATTGGGAACCAGTCATAATTGGAGAGTTATTGGTTTCCTAGTTGTTCTTGCAGTAGTGATCCAAATCTACTCTATGAAGGCTTCTTAGATCAATTAGGCCTAATAACAATATATTGGAAGCTTCTACAATTATTGGCTTGGCAGATTGCCAAGGTTAACAAATTAGAAAAAAGTCAGTATAAATTCCTGACATTTTCCCTAACTTGACTTAGTTATACCGTCAAGGAAAGAATACTAGTCAGCCTGTCACATCCCTTAGACGCATCCAATACATCACAGGTGACTTATGCACATAGTATCATTGCTGCTATGTTGGTTTCAGACCGTACCCTATTCCAGGCTGTCTTATTATGCCAATAAGGCACATATTTGTGGGCTTTGTGACAGGGATACCAGTACAATATTTACTAGTATGGGCCATGAGGAGCCTCCTCACAAGCAGGCGCGTCAAGATCCCAAGTCCCCGTCTAAACAATCAGCCCAAGAAGAAACAACTTGGTGGAGTGCAGAAATCCCTTTGGCCAATTTGGAGGAGCAGCCCATCAATACCTGGACGTATGTGCAGGGGTCTTTGGCCTCTCAAGCGGGTGTTGGCAACCTGCCAACAGTACAATATCAAATTGATATGCCCAACTTTAATTGTGGTATCCTTTTCTTGGGCTTCAAATTGTGTTGTCAATTCCTCTTTGTTGTCCTCCAGCAGAGCCCTGGCAGGACTTGAAGGCATGTATCAATTCCTCAAGTTTAGGATTCTTCTCTGTTGACAACAAGGTGTTGGTGGAGCGCCTTGGTCACAACCTTCTTAATCTTGTTGACGTCTTCTGTACCAGCAACCCTGTGGATGGATTAAATTGAGGGTTTGTTATCCAGTTTGCCAACCAGATTGTTCAATCCTGGTTTCAACATCTTCTCCCATTCCTGTCGGTGTATCAGAAGCTGCAGGTTGACAACCGCAACCAGCAAGATAGTTGTCTTGGCAATGTGGTCCGCCAGTGTTGGGATGCCTTTCATAATGGGGATTGGAAAGCCGCAGTGTAAGCCATGGTCCTTTGTGAGAATGTCATGTTGACACCCAACCTGCGTCTTTCTCAGGCCAGTTTTGCAAGGATGGCCGCCCATTGGGAAAAGCTTAGAAATGCTGTTGGTAACATAAAGGCAATACTTCCAGATGAGTATCTTTCCATCAATGAATTCATCATGGACTGTCTTATTCTGGGATGTGGCTATTCCTTTGAGGGCAGACTCTGGCGGGTTGACTGGGACTTTGTGTCCATTCCATTGCACCTTGTTAACTTTTCATACCTCTTGCCTGATCACAAGGAGTTGTGGCTGCGCGTGGCTGTCTTCCTGTTTGTAGAAAGCCAGCGCTTTCCCTTTGAATTGTTACCTCAAGATGTGGCGCTTCTGGCTGGGGATTAAAGAACCTGATATGTCAGTGGTGACACCTGGGCCTTGACGAGCCAGCCTGGATGACCAAGAAGAGGATTCTGAAGAAGACAAGGATGAAGAAGACAATGATAACAATGACAACAACTACCATGAGGGCAATCTCTAGCCTTGTTCCCTTTACATTCACCCAATAAAAATCAAATTCAAAAATCTTTATATCTATTCTCTTAGAAATATAGGAAGCTGTTTAGATGCCATTACTTGGCAAAGTGTGGAAAGATTTTAGGAGCCTTGTGTGGACTCTATTTATGAGTTGTTCATCTGAAACATCCTTGATGGTATAGGCGTCTTGGCCTGTTTGCTTGATGACTTCAAATGGGCCTTTCTAGATGGTGTCAAGCTTGTGTGCTCTTCCTATAACCTTATCATGATAGGATACTTGGGTTCCAACCTTGAACTCTGGCAGAGCGTGGCAGTTGGAATTATCTTGCTGGCGTCCTTTTGTTCTGGCCAGCTTAGTTTCTGTAAAAGCTTCAGCCTGAAGCTTAATTAACGTATCTGCTAACTTTGTCATGTACTGGTTGTAGGTGATCTTGCCAGGGTTGCCCATTGTGGAGAACAGTATTGGCGGTATGGCAGGGTGTCAACTGTACATGAGCTGGAAGAGCAAAAACTTGGTTGTGCTATGTATGGAGATGTTATATGCAAACACAACTGCTGGAAGGAAAAGATACCATTTGGAGGTATGCTTATCTGCCAGTTTTCAAAGGATATTCACCAAGGTGCTGTTTGCTCTCTCAACCATCCCATTTGTTTCTGGATGGTACAGGGTAGAGAGAACTCCCCTCACGCCCATGAGCTCATTAAGCTTTGGGGATAACATTGGCCATGAAATTAGTGCCATTGTCCGTGAGGATGAATTGTGGGCAACCATGGTGGTGGATAATACGTTCTAAGATGAACCTTGTAGTGGCTTCTGCGCTAACATGCTGGAGGGCTTTTACCTCAACCCACTTGGTAAGGTGGTCTATGGCTACAATAATATATCTGAGCCAACCAACGCACATTGAAAGAGGGCCAACCACGTCTATGCTGACAGTGTGCCAAGCAAATTTGGGCTCAACAGCCTTATATTGATGCTTGGGTACAAATGGCTTCTTGTGTTGGCACTCTGCGCAGCAAGTCAGGGTTTCCTTTGTGTCAAACAGTAGAGATTCCCAATAATAGTGAAGCTATAATTGACAAACAGTCTTTTGTAAGCTGCCATGACCTACAGCTTTATGTGCAGCCATGATCAGAGACAACCTCTCTGAGGGGCGGGGGAAAATGTACTTATTCCCCTGATGGTATTTGTACAGTTTACCATCCTCTACCCTACAGTCCTTCATCAATTACTGGAGAATGGCCTGGATCTCATCAGGCTCATCTTCAAACTGGCCAGTTAACATTTTATCACACAGTATATTGGCCTATGATAACACAATATTAACAGTTAGAAGTTGGTATAGACAGTCAGCATTCTGGTGCTTTACTCCTGGCTAATGTACTATCTTATATTTGAACACCTGCAGTTTTAGAGCCCATCTTGCTAAGCGACCTTCTGGTTCACAAAGATTCTGGAGCCAACTTAGACTGACATGGTACGTAACCACTGTGAAGTGGACTCTATGGAGATACACCCAGAACTGTTTGTAGGCATATATTTCCGCCAAATATTTGCATTCTGTTACTGTGTAATTCTGCACATGGACATCCAACAAGCAACTGGCATGGGCAACTGGGTGTTCTTCATCATCATCATTGTTCTGGGACAATACTGTTCCAAGCGCACTCAGAGAAGCGTTGGTATGTACTACAAAAGACTTAGTAAAATCAGGATACATAAGCACTGGACTGCCGGACAGGCTGGTTTGTAGGGAGTCAAAAGCAGTCTGGCAGGCGGAGGTCCATGTAAAAGGCACCCCATTTTTAAGTAGATGAAAGAGAGGTTCACTTGTTTGCAAGAAATTTGGAATAAACCTGCAATAATAACCTACCATGCCTAGGAACACCTGGATATCCCTTTTTCTCTCAGGAGTCTTCATCTTGATGATGGCCTCAATCTTGGAGGGTTGTGGCTGTAGCCCTTTTGTGTCAATCACAAAACCTAAGTATTCCAGATGGTCCTTAAAGAACTGGCACTTCCTAGGTTTTATCTTCAAGTTGGTGTCTGCAAGTTGCTTAAAGACAGCTTCCAAGTGTTCCAAATGATCTGTGAACGTCCTAGAGAAGACGTTAATATCATCTAGATACACAAGGACACAGGACAACTTGAGATCTCCCAGGATGATGTCCATAGCTTGTTGAAAAGTTTCTGGTGCGTTACACAATCCTTGAGGCATTTGTGTTGGTTGGAAAAGGCCTTGGGAAGTGATAATGTCACACTTCTCTTGTTCCTCTGGAGGCAGTTTGATCTGCCAATACCCCAAAATCAGGTCCATTGCAGAGAAGAATTTTTCACCTCCCAGGCGGTCTAAAGCTTCATCAATTCTTGGCAACGGTTAGGAGTCCTTCTTGGTGATTAAGTTTAGGCGTTGGTAGTCTATGACTACTTGGTTACTTCCATCCTTCTTTTTTACTATAAGGATGGGCAACGCCCAAGAACTCTTAGATGATACCAACATTCCTCTATCCAGGAGCTGTTGTATTTCCTCATTGACAGTTTCCTTGCTGGCCTTCAATTGTTGAATGAGACAGAGCCCAATTTGTTTGTTATCACCTGTGTTGATATGATGGGTGACGTCTGCTGCACAGCCCAGGTTGAAGTCATCTTTGGCAAAGATGCACATGTACTTCTCAAACAGGGAACTTGCTTGTTCCTGTTGCTCTTGACTTTAGGAGGACAGGTAGGCCAGGGGAGTAGTCACGTAGGCGCTGGCTTCAACTTGGTCAGGTAACCCCATTTCTAATAGGTTCCCAATACATTTGAAGCCGGCCAATTCTTCAATTGGTAGAAGGTGCACAAATCCTACTATCTGATGCTTCTTCACATAGATATTGTGGTCCTGTAGATTAGCAAGTAGGATGTGTACTTCTCCATGCCCTGGTATAATTATACCAGGCGCTATGCAGGGTTCAAACCTTGATCTTCCCCAAGGCTGATGTATTTCCCCATATAAGCCTTTGGGAATTTCCAGGGTCAGCCTTGTTGGCACAACACGCTGTGTGAAAGACTTGAGAGTGAAGGTCACCAGAGATCAAAGTTGAATACCTTTGTGCTCTTTTATCTGGGTTGGCAACTTCTTGCTCTTACACCCCTTCTTCTTGTATGGAACTGCTACAATCCCATTCTTATAGGCCAAATTAATTGTCAGTTTCTCTTTGATGCTGGCGGCGTCTTTGGTGTAATAAAGAGGGATAGTCTGCTTCAATATGGTGAAGGTGTTGTTCTCCATATTGATCTTCACACCATATTTCCGCATAAAGGCAGTGCCAATAAAAACATTGTAGTTTTGACTGGGCAAGACAACAGCGGAAGAGGAGACAGCTATGGATCCAAATTGCATTGGAATTGCGCTATATGCTCCTTCAGAAGTTGTTGTATGCAACCTGGCGGTGCCATAGACTCTGTTGTGTGCAATATCAGGAGCCAGTCCTAGTTTTTGGACCAGGCGTGTGGAAATTATATTTATTGGCAATCCACTGTCAATAATTGCTCTTACTTTCACCTTATTAACAGAAATGTTGACATAGGTACACTTGGAGTAAGTTTCAGACTGTAGGTTTAATAAGTGAATTCCGAGGGGGCCGGGGTGTCAAAGTACTGCTTAAGACTTTTTCCCAATTTCAGGGAAGTTGTTCTTGATTGTTTCAAGAGGCATTGTCAATTGGACGCCCTTGAGGTTAGGAACGTTGCTGGAGACATTAGGGCTATTGTTCAAGCAAGTTTCTTGCACTTGTGCGGCATAGGGTTTGGACACTACTTCTAATGCATTGGCAGTAGTCTTCCAGAGTCTTCCTCTTCCAAGGGCAGGTATAGCGTACAGGTTGTTGGCTACCAATTGGTGGACGGGGTCTTCCTCAAAATCTTGGCTAAGGGCAAAGTATCCAGGAAATTCTTCTGTCTGGGTGGCGTTCTTAGCGGGGGTTCCTTGACGGTCTGGGCGGTCTGGGCAGCAGTCTCAGCAGGCTTCTTTGGTTTATCACAGTCAGGTTCTTTTGGAATAATTGAGGGAATGGCGGGTGCAGTATATTCCATTACTGGCCCGCCTTTGCTTTTCCCTGATTTTTATCCTCAGTTTCTACTACAACATTGACACTAGGAGGTTTGCCTTTTGACCAACATTGACTTGCCCAGTGCCTCTTCTTGTTGAACTTCTGGCAGGTGATGTTGGAGCTGTAAGGTTTCACCTCTCCAGTGGTTTTTGTAGTAGCATTCTTCTCCCCTTCAGGCAGCTTGGCGGATCTGTTGCAGTCCCAATTTCTTCTGCAATTTTCAGAACCATTATGATTGGCCATTCCTTTGTTGGGGGCGTCAAATTGGGCCCCAAGCCAACCCAGATAACTGGTAATCTTCTGAGTGTTTTGGCCTGGTCTAGTACCAGGAACATTACGTTGGAGAGCTCTCTTTAAGGCTGAAGAGCTCTTCTCATCATGATATGGTAGTCCAAATTGGTGAGTACTCCTGCCCCCAAGAGTACCTGTGCTTTGTGATAGAAGCAGTCAACAAAATCTTATTCACTTTCATATTTCTTAAAAGCAATATTGAAAAATTCAGCCTTCCTTGCTTGTAGCTTGGTTTCACTCCCAAACTCTTTAATCACTGCAATCTTGGCATCCTCATAAGACCATTCTTCTGTTGGGAGGCGAGGCATGATCACATCTATACTGGTGGGGTCCAAAGTGTTGATTAGGGCAGTGGCCTTCATGTGATCTGAAGCCCCACGCATAGACATCTCAAAGAGGCAAATAAAGGTTTTGATATTACCCTTAAGGTCAAAGGTCAGCAAGTTCAATGGCTTGAACTTGTGGTCGGGGATGGTCAATTCTTTGCGTGACTCTACTACTAGCTTGACGGGGCAGAGACCAGTAAGTGGAGTAAGTGGCAGCAAGGCAGCAACTCCTATGGGGATGCGGTGGGTCCCTCAACTATCATTGGTACCATGGTCTGAGGTAAAATCAAAGAATTCAGGAGATGAGCTTTTTGTTGCTCAGGAGAAGAGTTTGGTACTGGGCTCCGCTTATCCTCTACAGACAAGCTGTTATTGGATAACATTTCCTGTTCTAATCTGTTCAGCCTGGCTAATACGTTAGCCTTGAAGTCCTTTCTGGCAGTGTCATTGGATTGTACCTGCTCCAAGAGATTGCTATGGTTCCCTTCCATAAGCAGAGTGGTTGAAGCCAGTAGGTCTAGACGCTTGCTGTAGGCATCCAACTTGTTTTTGAGGGCGGCAACCTGGGAGCGGCTATCTTCCAAATCCTGGTATAACTGATTTGTCAGGGTGCGGACAGTCCCTATTGTTTCACACAAATTATGTTTGTTATTGGTATATGCTTTGTGTTTGAGATAGTAGGCGTGCTGCTCCTGGGACCAATCCAAGGCAGGAGAAGCTGACTTCCCCTTCATAAGGTTCACTTTCTCAACAAATTTGTTTACCCAGGAGATGATCTTGTTCTGGCGCTCCTTGTGGTGGGCGCTGTTTTCCAAGACCATGCTGTGCAGCTTGTCTTATTGGTCTGCTATTTTGTCCACACTAGACTGGTGGGCCAGGAAGCGTACCTTCTTGGCCAAGTTGACGCTGTGAAGGGTTACGTCTGAAGCCCATTGAGGGGTCAGACTGTGGGAATTGAGAATTCTAGCCACCACTTGCACTACCTGATTATTGAACTGTGAAACTATCTCATCCACACAATAATGGGCAGAAAAAGCAGCTTCATTGATGCTACCCACAGCCTGTTGCACAGTGTGAAAGCTGGAGTTCAGCTGGTAAACCAGGGCGGTGGGAGTGTGCTGGATTTTGATCCTGAAACAACCCATCTCTTTGAGGTTGAGATTTTGGCAGGCCACCAAGCGCTGGACATGCTTAATGGCGGGGTGTACAAAGTACAACAGAACATCAGTATTCTGTTGACTCCTTCTCTTTTCAGAAGGAGGCCTAGCTGTGTGCTACTGGCCTCTTGGTAGCTTCTGAAGGTTGACCACAAATGCTCAGAGGATCTTGTGGTGGTGAACAGGGTATAGTCATTATCCTATTGTTTGTCACTCATGGATTTATAGCCTTGCATCAAGGCGTCTATGAGTGACCGCACATCCTCAATAGTGTAGGTCCTTGGTTTGTGTTTTACCATTGTACCAGTGACGTTAAGGTTGATTTTGTCTACTTTACTTCTGGTACTTGGTAAGGAGCAATCTCCAAGCAGAGGGACGCATCCTGTTCCGTATCTCTGGTTTCCATGTAGCCCCCCATACTTATCAACAAAGCTGGGGTGGTGGGGCAAAGACTCGCCAACAACAGACAGCGCAGGCAACTCATTATTGTAGTGAGCACCACTATCAGAACTTTTGGTTCTGCTCTCAGACCTGGTGGTCTGATAATTGTTTGTTTTGGTGTGTAATAGAGATTTATTGGTCATTATGTTGATATCAGCTTGTATGGCAACAAGCATTACTTGCAACGTCTGGATTTTCCTTGGCGCTGCAACGGCAAGCAATGGCAAGGGAGGCAACTACAATTGACTTACTATACCGGTGGCTTGCTTACTTCTTCAAGTACTGACGGCGGTCTTCAAACTTGGATAGCTTCTTCTAATGTGAAAAAGTTCTATAGTAGGCAAGGGTTATTATTGTCTGCCTTCCATTAGTCTAATGGAAGGGCTTTTATAGAGCTTGCGCTCTCTTGCCAGGATAAGATTATCTGGCGCTTCTAACTCTTGCTTGATCAGTCTTTTTGTCCCCAGACTGCCTGCATCAACCCCCAGAGTCAGGCATCCATGCAATAGCATGGGATTCCATATCATAGTATCCTGCGCTGGGTACTTGTTTGTCATAGAATAGAGCATAATCTATAAGTGTGCCGGCAGTGGCAGCGCTAATTGATTACTCTATTTTTAGTGCATATTATTTTGTTCTTGAGCAACTTTTCCTGCATTGATTTGTACTAGCACTGGCAGTTTGATTTCAAATTGATCATATGCTTTCAATATTCAGATAAACCCATAGTTATTATCCTAGTGGTTTGCCAGAGTATTCTGGAATAACTCTAGCCAATTGGGAACCAGTCATAATTGGAGAGTTATTGTATTCCTGGTTGTTCTTGCAGTAGTGATTCAAATCTACTCTATGAAGGCTTCTTAGATCAATTAGGCCTAAAAACAATATATTGAAAGCTTCTAAAATTATTGGCTTGGCAGATTGCCAAGGTTAACAAGGTAGAACAAAGTCAGTATAAATTCCTGACACTAGTAAAAACCATTGTAAAAAAACCTAGGATAAAATCACTAAAAGTAGAAATTTTAAAATTTTATGATCTATTTTTATTATAATCACTATTCCATATTTGGAAGGTTCTCAAACCCATTTTACACAAATTAGGAGCTGTTAAAATGAATAAAATGCCTCTGTTTCTAAATTTGATAGCTGTTGATTGGCTTTAAAACTGTTATACTTCTATTTTAGGCTGCTCATACTACACATCTTGTGTGACTTTTATTGGTTTTGTGCTTGTGGAATCTTGCTTCTAGATTGCTCACATTTTATTAAATTTTATTCCTTCTGTTGGTGCCTCATATGAATCCTGATTGGATTATAATATACTCTGGAACAGCATTGTTGTAACTGTGCTGTTTTAGCAGAGTTACATGGGGAAAAATATTTAGAAACTAGATAATAATTTTTATTAGGAGATAGTGATTATATAGTTCTTATGAATCAAGGATAGTAGGAAAAAGATTGATGATCACACAGCTGGATGGAAGAAGGGGGTGGCTTGATCCTGATAATGAGTCAAGCGCCAAATTGAGGTATCCACCGTGAAGGATCATCATCTGTTCATGTTTTTGGATTTGGTAATTTGAGTTGACTTCCTAGTCTGGCTTTGGGTGACCAGATAATTGGATTGCAGGTCACAAACCCGCTTGGTTGGAGCCTTGCTGGCGGGTTGAGCCTGCAGTTTTGACACACACCCAGCTGAAGGTTGGCCTCCTCTGGGGCCAGGTTGTCAGGGAGGTTTTCAGAAGCCTGGGCGCTGTATTGAACCAGTTGTTGCTCAGTGGTGGGCAGGGCGGTTTCCTGTTGTTTCTGTCTTGCTTTGCAGGGTCATAGGCAATTGTGGCATAAGGTCTTGTCTTGCTTGCGTTTCCCAAGCCCTTGCATGAGGTAAGTGTCATTGTTGTCTACCTTTAGAATGATTGCTGACCCTACTTTCTCAGGTTGTAGTTTCCTCTTGTCAACATTCATGACCCAGACTTTGTCCCCAACTTCATGTCTATTGCAGATGGGAACAAATGTCTTTTGTAAGCGTTCTTTTTCCTTTGACTGCTTGTTTGCTGTTGGCCTCTACTACTTGAGGATCCCAGCAAGGGGGACTTGACTTGGAATTTCCAGTTTAGGTCCTGTCAATGCTTGAATAAATTGGCTGTGTGCCGTATACCAGTTCAAACAGGCTTTTCCTGGTGGATCTGTTCACTTGGGTTTGGCACACAAGTAACGCAGTTGGTAGCTGCTTATACCAGTCTTCAGGTCTCCCAGCAGAGAGTTTGGCTAGGGCTTGCACAAGGCTACCATTAAGCCGCTCTACGTGTCCATTGGCCTGTGGATGGTATGGTGTTGTGACGGTGTGTTTGACCCCATTTCTGCGAGGTACACATTGGTGTCTTCAGAGGTCAATTCTTTGCCTCCATCAGTTATCAGGAGTTCTGGCTTTCCAAACCTGCTGATTATTTCTTTGCCAATAAATTGTCATACGTTGTTACCAGTGTGCAATTTCACCGCTTGGGCTACTGGCCACCTTGTCGCAAAATTGATGGCTGTGATGATGTATTTTTTGTTGTTGTGCTTTCCTGGCATGGGGCCCACAATGTCCAGAGCCCACACCTTGAACAGTAGTTGGGTTTGAATGGGTAGTACAGACTTAGGCGGGGTTTTGCTTTTGGCAAACTTTTTGCAGAACTTGCACTGTTCTAGCACCTCCTGGACATTGCGGTATAAGGTTGGCCACCAGGCTTTATGTTTTAAGAAACCATATAGATTTTGGCTCTTAGTATGTCCAAGATCTCTGTGGTAGCAAAGAATGGTATTGACTCAATGATGTTTGGGAATGTAGGGAATGGTTGTGCCATCTGACATCTTTCTGTGAAGAGTCCTGTATACGTCAGCAAAGAGGTGTTCATTCTTGATGACCGTTTCTTTGGTAAATTGGTTGTGCCTGCGGGGAACCCTTTGTCTTTTGTACGTAGAACTAAGAGAGGCCAGTCTGGGTTGAGCCCATGCTCTCCTCTTGAGGCACAGACATACAGGCAGGACAGGGTGTCTGCCATGAAGAGCTTGGCTCTGGGCTTATAAGAGATGAGCATGTTAAACCTTTCTAATATTTCCATCCACTGTGCTTGGCAGCGTGACAGATTTGCCTGCATTTTGAAATAGATGAACAACTTGTGGTTGGTCAGTGCTGTGAATTCTTCCTGTTGTTCTAGGTAACAGCGCCATTTGACTAGAAAGTACACAATGGCCAACAGTTCTTTGTTGTGGATGGGGTATTGACACTTGCCATCAGTCAATTTTTGCAATTCATAAGCCACAGACAGGAACTTACTGTCATTATTTTTGATTTGTAGTACTCCCTTAATGGATGCATCTGAGGCATTGGTTTCCATTTGGTATTCCCCATCATGTTTGGGGTATTGCAGGATGGGAGCTGTCGTGAGTTTCTCCTTGAGGCCTCTAAAACAGAGGTCACATTGGGGGTCCATACAAACTTGGACTTGACGCCTGTTATGGCAGATAAGGGGGGAAACCAAGACGCCACAGTCAGGTATGAAGCGGTGTACATAAGCCACCCTTCCCAAGAAGGTGCGGAGTTCCAACTTATCCTTGGGTGGTGGCATCTTGCAGATGGCCTGTATCTTTTGACTGTTGGGTTTGATGCCGTCCTTTGAGACTATGTGTCCCAGGAAGGGTAGTTGCTCGCGGAAGAACTGGCACTTGGAGGGCTTGGCCAGCAGCTTGTGTTGTGACAGGGTAGCAAAGACTACCTCTAGGTCTTTGTGGTGCTGCTCTACTGAGGGTATATAGACAATAATGTTGTCCAGGTACACTAGGGCGTGCTTGCCTATGTGGGGTACAAATACTTCATTCATGAAGGTTACAAAGGTAGACGGGGCATTTGTCATGCCAAAGTTGAGCACCACACATTTGTAGGAGCCGTATTTAGTGTGGAAGGCTGTTTTGGGGATGTCTTCCTCCTTGATGCAAATCTGGTTGTAGTCTGCAGTCAGATCAATCTTGGAGAAGACTGTGGCTCCTCCTAAGGCGTTGAAGAGGTTGTCAATCAGTGTTAGTGGGTAACAATTCTTAATGGTAACTTTGTTTAGGGCTTGGTAGTCTGTGACCAGACGTAAGGTGCCATCCTTCTTGGCTACAAAGAATACAGCGGCCCCAAAGGGAGACTGTGAGGGGCAGATAAGTCCTTTTTCTAATGCCTCCTTGAGGTAGGCGCGTAAGGCGTCATCTTCATTTGGAGTCAGCCTGTAGATGGGACGTGCCTTGGGTACAGCCCCATTGAGTTGGATGGAGTGCTGAATGTGTTTTTCAGGGGGAAACCCGGGTAGCGCTTCCTTGAAGATTTCTGGATGGCGGGCCATAATTTTGCAGTCTTGAGGCGTAGAGGTATCCTGGTGGTCCTTAAAGTGCATGATTTTATACTGACATGAGTCCCAGTTGATTGCCTTAAGGTTTTAATTCTTGTCCAGAGTCTCTGTGATGCATACAAAGACGTGGTCACATAGGAGTTGGTCCACAGAGTTGGGGTAGATCTGGCGGTTGACTCCCTCATGCTTGATGGTCAACACTGAGGTTGCCCAGTCTATGTGAGGATTGTTCTTCCATAACCAGTCTAGTCCCAGAACAATGTCAAACTTTGGGAAGTTGATAACAGGACCTTGGATGGTGGAGTGGAGGTTCTCAAGCATGACAAAGAAGGGGGCAGTTTCTTTTGTCACAGCAATGTGGTGTTCATCAGCCAGGACCACGTTTTTAATCCGCAAAGGGTTAGTGGACAGCTTGAATTTATCCAAAAAGCTGATGTTGACTAAAGTTCAATCTTTGCCCAAGTCCAGGAGTGCTAAACCTGTGTAACTGCAAAAGCAGAAATGGTAGGACATCAGTTTATTGGGATGTCTGGCAATGGTGTACAGAACTGGGTCTTCCGAGGGTACTTGGATCATTGGACATTGGTCCACGTCCTTGGCTTGATATTCATTGTTGGGCAATTCAGGAGTTGCGTGGGGAGAGCTTGGCTCACTTAGTGCTCTCCCCAGGCTTTCCCCTCATCTTGGTTTCTTTGGGTGGTGGTGACACAGAAATGGGTACAATTTGACTGGCCATTATTTCCATTCCCATTCCCATTTGAACCCGTGGGTTTGTGATTGTTGTTGCCGTTGCCTCCAGGAGGTGGTTGAGAGGAGTGCCTGCTTGGATTGGAGTCCTGGGGCCTTTCTTGTTTACCAGTCTGTGCCTTGTGTAGAGCGTTGGATGTTTGTTCTGCTTTCTCTGCTTCAGGGTACAGGCTTTTCAGGTTGGTTACCTGGTCCAAGTTCACATGTCTCAAAACGTGCAACTTGAGGGCGTTGTAGTACATGAGGTGTGTAGCTGGGGTGCCAAAGGCCATGTCAGATGGGTCACAGAGACAGAGTTCCTTGTAGGCACAGGTAAGTTCTTTAATGGTGCCTGTCTGAGCCAGGTTCTTTACTTGGTGTATGATCATGAGTGCTGTATTCTTGAGCACAAACCTCGCCAAGAAGTCCTGTTTAAAGGTATCCCAGTTCTTGTCAGTGTTCTCTTTGTGCCACTTGTCACACCAGGTGCCAGCGTCATGGGTCAGGAAAATGGAAATCTCCGCAATCCAGAATTGCTGTGGTCATTCCATTTGAGCCAGCTTGCTTTGGGCAAACTGAATCCATGCGGCAGCATTGTTGTTGTTGGCCCTGGCAAAGGTTTCTAAGGCGGCACTGTGAAGCCTTTGTGCTACATAGGCGGGCATGGTGGTTTTGTCAGCTGGTTGTGGCATCAAGGAAGGTGCCTGAAAGAGCCCTTGGGCGGACAGGGCGTTGAAGGCAGGTAGCAGGATCATTGTGTTTTGGTAGAGGACAAAACCATCAGGTATCTTGGTACCAGGAGTATACAGAGTCCATTTGGGCAGGAGGCCAGACATGATTCTGTTGAGGATTTGTTGGCCGCGGCGTGTGCAGGCAACAGGCGTAATTTTTCAAGATAAGGTAGGATGAAGAGCCTACCTGTGCTACAAATGTTGTAACTGTGCTGTTTTAGCAGAGTTTCAAAGGGAAAAATATTTAGAAACTAGATATATTTTATTGAGAGATATACATTATATAGTCACTGTGAATCAAGGATAACAGGAACATGATTGTGTTGATCACACAGCTGGATGGTGAAGGGGGTGACTTGATCCTGGTAATGAGTCAAGCACCAAAACAAGGTATCCACCGTGAAGGATCATCATCTGTTCATGTTGTTGGATTTGGTAATTTGAGTTGACTTCCTAGTCTTGCTTTGGGTGACCGGATAATTGGATTGCAGGTCACAAACCTGCTTGGTTGGAACCTTGCTGGCGGGTCAAGCCTGCAGTTTTGAAAGCATCCATTCATCTCACTTGTTGTGTCAGTTCTATTTTGTATGTGGTTTAAACTACGCTGCTTGATATTTGATATAATTTTGTATAATATGCAAGTGAAATTTTGTTTATTATTTGATGGTTCATTTGTCAACCAAAATATTTGAATTATTTGAATCCTGAATCTTGCGCAACTTGGACTTTGTTCAAATATGAAATCTTTTTGTTTAAATCTGATGTATTTTTGATTGTTGCCATAGCTTTTAAAAACTACTGTAACCAATTAATATATATAAGTGGGCTTGTCTGTCTAGATGTAATTTACCTTGAGTGGCCTCAAGTTGTAAGGGATTTAACTGAATTGCTTTGACAATAATACTCAAAGTTAAAGTCAATGCCCAAGCTAAAAGCTCAATTTAGCTTGTTCTTACATACAATCCCTTAAATGTATCTTTAAAAGAACATAGGTTGAATTCAGTTAAGTGTGGTTTAAATTATGTGGAACTGAGAATATAGGTCAAGTGCCTAGAGTTGAAGTGCATGTGACCATACAACAGTCACTATTGAGTATTTAGCCAATTAAATGCTCCAAAATATTAAGTTATCTCTGTTTTTTTAATTTTTTGATGTAGATAGGTTGTATTGAAAGTCTTAAGGTAAAGATTCTTGAAAACTGGATATCTAGGATCAATAAAAGAACAGAAGGCAAGATTGGCCGAGTCAATCTGGGAGACTGGGTGTCTCAAAAACAGTTTAATTAATTGGGAAAATTAATTAATAAATATACAAGAATATAATTAATGAGGATTTAATTATATTGGTTAAATTGCCTTGACTGTGTCAAGAAGTTTGGTTAAGGTTAACCATAAGTAAATCCCCAAATTTTGGGTTAAAAGCGCTGAGTTGGCAAATTCATTGGGTTAGAAGCGCCAAGGCGCCGCCTGGTTTGAGTTTTGAAGCATTTTAATGGGTTTTAAGGTAAAAAACCATTAAACGCAAAGATAACTAAATAAATTCAAGGATGCCTAGGAATTCAGGGTTAATCAGCTGGTTCCCAGTTGGAACATCAATAGCTGAGTTTTAGGATGTTTAATCCACAGGGTTTTGGCGCTGGGAGCTGAGGAAGCTCCATGCTGAATTGGTACAATGAGATGAATAAAGTCAGGTGACTTCTTCCCATTGTAGGTTGATTCTCATAGGTTGAGAAATATTGGTGATCTTTTAGGTAAAGATCTAGGTTTGGATTACTCAAATGTCATAGACCACGTGAGATAAATCATAGGTTGATTCAGGAATCAGAGGGGTTTTCAGCTAAATATGCCCCAAATGGTATATAAGCAAAAACAGTGAAACTTTAATAAAGATATATTGTCAATTTTGACGCTTTCCCCTCACCTATTTTTCAATTGTCATGCCTTCTTTGTTAAATTTTGAAAGGGCCAAATTTGGAGTACTTTGCATGGAAACCGCTTCTGCCAGGAAAGAGTTTCCTACAAGTTTGTTGGAGGAAGCTTGGGCAAGCTTGGAGGTCACCAAGACTGTGCCTGAGGAGTCCTTGATGGAAGTAAAAGCTGCGTCCAAAGAGTTATACTCCAATCAATTTGCAAAAGAAGAGACTCCTGCCCAAGGAAGCTAAATCTATGTGTGGGATTCCTGGAACCTGTTAGTAGGATGGGACAAAATCTTACACCAAGTGAAAGCAAAGGCAAATCATGAAATTGAGGCTTTAAGGGCAAGAGAGGAAAAGAGTGTTGAGATCATGGCCCGTTGGCGGGATGATAACAAAGTGTTGTTCCATAAAATTGCCTCCCTGGAGACAAAGCTCCTAAAAGCTTTTTCAAAGGAAGGCAATGGCAATAAGAGTCAAGGGCAGGATAATGGCGGGATGGACTGGTTGGACCTGGATCCGTCACAGTGCAGAGACTGAAATCTCCAAATTAATGGATTTTTTTGATTTCTGCACTTTTTTTAATAATAGTTTTCCCCAAAAATTTTAATATTTTTTCTTAAATTTGACTTTTTTTAAAATGTTTTTACTAGTAGCTAAAATCAAAAAACCAATTTTGAAGTGCCCAACTTGATGCAATTTAAAACACACCTTAATTAATTTGGATTTTAAAATAGAATTTATTTACCTCTTTGAATAGAGGGGGAAAAATTGAAAGTGCAGAAATCAAAGTCTGGAAGTCTCTTCAATTTAATGTTTGAGACCCCAAAATTAAAAATTAAAATATCACTTAATATTGATTCTATCACTATGTAAATGATCAGAAAAGCTTCAAAAACATATCATACTCAACCAAATAAGCTAAAACCTATCATACAGGTTCACAATTGCCTGTAAAACATTTTATTATAATTTCAGTGATTTTTATTTAGTAAAAGATAGAGTGCTGAATGAAACAAATATTATATGATCACTTAGTAATTTACTGGATGTAGTGATAGAGTGCGCAAATTAAAAATGCTTCAAATCAAAATTCAAAAAACACTGATTTAGTGCTCACCAATATATTTTAAATTATGATCAAATTTAATATTTTATTAACTAAGCTCCAATAGGTTTTTATAATCAAAAGTGTGGAAATTGAAAGTGCATTCAAATCAAACAAACACTCTACTTTGAAAACCCATAATAATTTAACCAGTGTAATTTTAAAGCTTAAAATTAGCGTTTTATAGGTTAAAGACTTGCTTTAGAACATAGTAGAGTTTCAGGAATTTTGGGTTAGTTTATAATAGATTTTTAAAAAGTTTAGTAAAAACTTCTGATTTTGGAAGTTTATAGAAAAATATTAAATTATTATAATATGTTACTATGTTTCCTTATGTTTTTAAGGAGTGTCAAAATTGAAGTGCCAAAATCAAAACTCCCTAAACATCTGATCAAAACCCCCTTTTTGCTCCTTTTGAAAGCATTATAGAGGTGGCTACCTATATTAAAATATTTATTAAAACTAAAAAATTATAATAAAAAGCATTTTGTCTTTCAGATTCTGCTTAAAAAATGATATTTTTATTAATAATTTATATTTTTTTACTAACCAAAAATACTAACTTTGAGCTATCTAGATGCTCCCTAAGTTAACTCCCATCAACCCAAAGAAGGCCACCCCTTCCAGATCCAAGAAGCCTGGCCCCAAGATCAGCAGAAGATCATCAAGAAGGCCGCCAAGGTCACCAAGAAGACCCCTGAGCCCTACCCCTCTCCAGAAGAGGAGCCTTCTGAAGAGGAACCTACCCCCGGCCCCTCCAAGATCCCAACTTGGCACAAGTTTGTCCACAGTCAGGAAGATGAAGAGGAGACACCCCTCACATCTCAGAAGAAGAACATGAAGACCTGTACAACTCTGGAGATGCTACACCAACTGAGGATGGCATTGAGACCTGGAATATCCTTAAAGTCCAAAATATTTGCAACTATGAAGAGGAGTTCTGTCTGCCAGATGTCCTGCCCATCTCCTTCCCAATAATTTCCTCCAAGGGCAATGCTGGGTTCTACCATGATGGTTTTATGTTTAAGTGGAATGATGAGCAGAAGCACTTGGTGCTTCATCATTAAAAGTGTGAGGGACTTGCCTGCCTGACTACAACTGTGTTTACCCAGTTTAAGAAGCTGAATAATCAGCACACCTGCCTGGAACCAACCGGGGTCTATCAGCGCCTAATAAAGTGGTACCTGCGCCAGAGGCAGCCTTTCAACAGGGGTCTTACCTCCCAGGAGATAGTCACTAGGGCTATTCACAACTTGACCAGTTTTTAAAAGATAGCTGTTGGTACTTTTGGATCCCTTCAAAAGTATGTAAGTGATAATTGCTGGAAGTCTGACAATTTGGGAAGAAGTGCCACCTCCCTCCTGGATCTAGATATACCCAATGAGCTCAGAGTTACCTCCAAGGATGCACAGTTTCTTCTTCATGACAATGGGCCAGATGAGTATAAAAAACCATCTGCTATGCCATCCAGGAAAACCTTAAAAGACTGATGGCTGCTGAATCTGGTTAGCTGATGGGACTTTCTCATCATACCCTAAGATTTTTTCCAAGTTTTGGTGCATCCATGGAAAATATGGTGATAAGGTTTTACCAATGGTTTACTTTCTAATGTCAGGACAAAATGAGGATGACTATACTCATGCCTTGGAGATTCTAAAGGGGAAGTTGGGTCTCTTTCCCCCTATTGATGCCCCCACTTCTACCCCCAAGAGAAAGAAGTCTAAAGTCAAAAGCCAACCTGATGATGAGGAAACATCAGAGCCTTACCATACTGTGACCATACTACAGTCACTGCTGAGTATTTAGCCAAATAAATGCTCCAAAATATAAAGATGTTCTTTTTTGCTGTTTATGACATATAGATAGGTTTGTTTGGAATTCTTGAGGGAAAAGTTCCTAGAAACTGGATATCTATGTTTAATAAAAAAACAGAATATGGATGTTTAGTTAGGTTAGGCTAACTAAAAGGATTGAGGCAAGATTGGCCAAATCAATCTTGGAGACTAGGCGTCTCAAAATGGGTTGATTAATAAGGGAAATTAATTAATAAATACTGGATATAATTAATGAGGATTTAATTATATTAAAATAGCCTTGACTTTGTCAAGAAGTTTGGTTAAGGTTAACCATGGGAAAACCCCCAGAATTTGGGTTAAAAGCGCTGCGTTGGCAAATTTATTGGGTTAGAGGCGCCGCCGCGCCGCCTAATGAATTTGAGATGTGCCGAGGTGCTGCTATCAAATTTTCTCAGGCGCTGGGGCGCCGTGGCGCCGCCTGGGGAAATTGCTGGGCGCCTGGTTTGTGTTTTAAAGCAGTTTAATGGGTTTTAAAGGCAAAAAACCATTAAATGCAAAAATAACTAAATATAGACAAGGATGCCTAGGAATTCAGGTTTGATCAGCTGGTTCCCAGTTGGAACACTGATAGCTGAGTTTTGGTATGTTTAATCCATAGGGTTTTGGTGCTGGGAGCTGAGGAAGCTCCATGCTGAATTGGTACAATGAGATGAATGAAGTCAGGTGACTTCTTCCCATTGTAGGTTGATTCTCATAGGTTGAGAATTGTTGGTGATCTTTCAGGTAAAGATCTATATTGGATGACTCAAATGTCATAGACCAATTGACACAAATTATTGGTTGATTCAGGAACTGGAGGGGTTTTTAGCTGTGTATGCCCCAAATGGTATATAAGCAAAAACAGTTAAACATTAATAAAATATATTCATTGTCAGTTTTGACGCTTTCCCCTCACCTATTTTTCAATTGTCATGCCTTCTTTGTTAAAATTTGAGAGAGCCAAGTTTGGGGTTCTTTGTGTGGAAACCGCTGCCGCAAGAAAGGAGGTTCCTACAAGTACATTGGAAGAAGCTTGGACCAGCCTGGAGGTCACTAAGACTGTTCCTGCCAAATCTTTGGTAGAAGTAAAGGCTGCGTTTGAAGAGCTGTATTCCAATTAATTTGCAAAGGAAGGGACTCCCGCCCAAGGGAATCAAATTTATGATTGGGATGCTTGGAACTTGTTGATAGGATGGGATGAAATCTTGCAACAAGTAAAAGATATGGCAAATTGTGAAATTGAGGTGTTGAGAGCACGAGAGGAAAAAAGCGTTAAAATCATGGCTCGTTGGCAGGACAACAATAAAGTGTTATCCAATAAAATTGCCTCCCTGGAGGCAAAGCTCCTCAAAGCTTTGTCCCAGGAAGGTAACAGCAAAAAAATTCAAGGGTAGGATAATGGCAGGATGGACTGGTTAAGCCTGGATCCGTCACAGAGCCCAATGCAGGGGTAGAAAAAACCCATGGTGAAAGGAGTCCAGCCTATTCTTGCCAAGATGTCACTGTTTTCTGGAAATCCCAAGGAAGTAAACGCTTTCCTGGAGGGTTTCCTTATACAAGCCTCTGGTCTAGGGGATGAGGAGAAACGTCATTGGTTGGAAGTTCTTGCAGGACCTGCCTGTTTCAAGTGATTTGAAAGACATAAAGGCAACAATTAGACCACCTTGTTAGAGGAATTTTGAGCCAGTTACACTGTAACCCTTAGGCCTGGTGATGCTCTTCAAAAAGCTCAAGATGTTACTCAAGCTGGCCATGAGACGGTGTCAATGTACCTTTCCAGAATGGAGGAGTTCTTAGCCTTTGTTGACGTGGAACGTAATCAGGATCTAGTGGAGGATGCTTTCTTCACTGGAATGTGGCCCAGGTTGCAAACCCAGGCCTCTATGTTACGCCGTGAGAAGTTGTCATGGTCAAAACTTGTTCAGAAGGTCATCCAGATGGAATGGGATCTTGGAGGCCCTGCACACAGTGCTCCTTGTTCCAGAGCAGGAGCTCATGTGGCAGCAGGAGAAGAATCTTCTGAGAGAACCAGACGTCCAAGAAGTCCCTCTGATAAGGACCACATGTCTAGATTTAAGCGGGCATGTAAGTTCCCCATGGCCAAGGGATGCTGGATCTGTGGGAAAGATGGCCATTTTTCTGGAAAGTGTCACAACCGTACGGAATTTGAAAAGGAGCACACTGACCTTATGTTTAAGTATTTGGGAAAAGAAAGGCAGGCTTAGGTGTCTCTCAACCTAAGTCCGGTAATTCAGAAAATAATGAGAGAATGAGACTTTGATCTGGGAAGGCTTTGAAGGAATACGGGAAAAGCGCCAGTCAACCAGTGGAACCACCCATACAGGAAATTGATGTCTCTTGTTCAACTCTGCCTGAGGGAAGTCCAGACGCCTCTCCAGATGAGTGGATATTGGATGTGCGCTTAGGGATGAAGGAAGACAGGGAGATTACATGGCAGCCTGTGCAAGTTCAGTTGTTCGTGGATTGGCTCAAGGAAGTTGAATGGCGTAAAAAGGTGGCCCAAAGTATGCCTGCACTTTTGATTGCAAAACCTTTTGTGTGGGCATTACAAGGTGTTATCCTCCTGGATATTTTGCTTGATGGTATCTCTGCAAAGGCAGTCTACAATCCAGGGTGTGCTGGAGTGGTGGTATCAAAGAACTTTGTTTGTAGACATGGCATGGACCCATCAAGATTGATCACTTTGACCTTATCTTCCACAGATGGGGTTACCACCATTGAACAAGATGTGTTTGATGAGGTGGTAATAAAATGGAAAAATACCAAGGTCAAGACTTCCGCCGTAGTTTTACCCAGGGCAGGATTTGATGTTCTGCTTGGTATGACTTGGATTGTTGAGGCCAAGGTGAGCCTGGACGCTGTCAAGAATGTCTTGGTTCATGAAGGAGTTGAATACGCTTATCAACAACTGACAATTCTGCCAGCACCAGAAGATGTTAAGTCAGTTGTTATCTACGCTGAGGAATATTGCTTAATTCCACCAAAGGGAACCACTTGGTTTAAACAGTAGCTTTCAATTGCGGAACGCAAGGAGGACAGGTTATCCCAGAATTGCCCCGTCATATATCCTCAAATGTGGCAATATTTGAGGATGGTTCAAATGGTTAATCTCTCAAGTCCTGGAAGTTTTTCAACACTTGTGTGGTTCCTGTAGACATTCAGCAAGGTCAGCGTATTGGAGTTTGGATGCCCGTAGTTGGAGAAGTCACAACAAATAAACCTACTGTCTCTTATGTTTGTGTGCCCTTCAACAATTTAACCTGTATACTATGTCCAAGTAAAGCACCAGGTACCCCGTTGTATACTCTAAAGTGGAAATGGAGTAGTTGTTTCTTGTTGGACAAATATGATGTAGGGAGAACTGGTCCACCTTATATCATAAAAACGCTTACTGGGAAGCCATACAAAGAGTATGTACCCCGTTGTAGTCCTGCTGCAGTTGCTGCAATAAGAGAAGAGGTGGAGAAGATGCAAAGAGCCGACCTGATTGAGGAGAGCATCAGTCCTTATTCTGCTCCAATGGTTTGTGTTCCAAAGCCAGATGGGAACATTTGTGTTTGTATTGATTTCCAAATGGTAAACAAGGATATTGTAAATGATGCCTACCCAATGCATCAAATTGAGGATCAGCTGGATGCCATGGCTGGATCTTCTTGGTTCATCACTTTGGATCTGACTAAGGGATATCATCAACTGTTGATTGATGAGAAGTCTAAGGAGGTTACAGCATTCTCTACACCTGATGGTCTTTATCAATGGAAAGTCTTGCAATTAGGAATGGAAACAGCCGGTGCTGTGTTTCAGCAAGTGATGGACTAAATTATGGCAGGATTGCAGTCTAGGTGTGTCTCAGTGTATATAGATGACATTACTGTATATAGCCCTTCCTGGGAACAACACCTGAAGGATCTTGATGAAGTATTCCGCCAAATTGAGAAAGCAAAGTTAAAGATTAGTGTATCTAAGACTAAGCTTGCCTGTCAAGAGGTCAAGGTGTTAGGCCATATTGTGAATTTTCAGGGGATTAATCCAAGTCCTGATAGAGTTACTCTGTTGTTGAGCATGAGATCACTACAGTTGGTCTGAGAGGTGAGGGGATTTATGGGATCAGTGAATTTCTATTGGAGATTCATTCTTAATTTTTCTGCACTTGGAGAGCCACTGTTTGCTTTAACAAGGAAGAATGCCAGGTTTGTTTGAGGACAGGAACAAGAATCAAGTTACTTAGAGCTGAAAAAGAGACTCTCTGAGGCCCCCATCCTAAGATTCCACAATTGGTTGAAGTTGTTCTACATTGAAACAGATGCAAGTTCAACTGGTCTGGGTGCTGTTCTTACTCAGGAAGGAGAGTTAAAGTTATCCCAGCATCTGATGGTGTATGGTTCCAAAACATTGGGGACGACTCAAAGGAAATACTCTGCTACTGAACGTGAGGGATTGGCAATAGTATGGGCAGTGGAGCATTTTAGGATGTATATCCTAGGAATGCCATTCATTATAGTCACTGATCATACAGCATTGAGAGCGCTTCAGACTAAGGAAGACTTACAAGGCTGTATGCAGTTGTATGCTGAAAAACTCTCTGGATATAACTATGATATCCTTTACCAATCTGGTTTGGAAAATCAGATTCCTGACTAATTATCCTGAGCGCTGTTGGCCTGTGAAGTTGAGACGCAGGAAGCCTGGGAAGCGTTATTGAGGAATAGGATTTACATAGAGCAATCCAAACTTCTTTAAGTAGTGAGAGATCTTCATGTTCAATAGGGAGGTCACCTCAGATACAAAAAGCTCTGGCAGGCAGTAAAAGCCCGGTACTGGTGGTCAGAGATGAGAGCTACGGTCCTCCAGATTTTACAAGAATGTGAAGTTTGCTCTAAGTTCTCAGTGGCAAAATCTAAGGTACAGCTCAAGCCAGTGATGTCACATTATCCTTTTGAGTTGGTCTCAACGGATACAGGTCATATCACATTACCAAGTGGTTGGAAAGAATACTTTGTGGCTGCTGTTGATTCTTTCACAAAATGGGTAGAGGTTCAAGCAATGGCTAAAGAAACAAGTGTTGCACTTGCTAAGTTTCTCTGAGAAGAAATCATAGCACGGCATGTTTGTCCCAAGAAGGTTCTCACTAACAATAGACCACCCTATGTAGGGCCAGCCTTGACTAAGGAATGCTTAAAATGGGGCATTTCTAAGTTAACTGCAGCTCCCTACCATCCCAAGACCGATGGGTTAGCCAAAAGAACCATTGGAACCCTAAAGTGTATCATGGAAAAATTGGCTGATGGAACTACAACCCGTTGGAAGGATCACCTAGCAATGAGTGTCATGGCATACCAAACAATGCCTCATGATTCTACTGGATTTTCACCATTTTGGATGTTGTATGGCTGGGAGACTACAATTAGCACTGAAGTGGGCTAATGGGAGTTTTTGGAAAAGAATTCCTATGAAGCTGCTGTAGAGGAACATGCAGCCAAGATGCAGAAGTTGTTTGCCAAGGCAAGGAGTAAAGGAGAGCGGGCTCAAGAAAAGCGTGCCGCCAAGTGGAACTCAAAGCCTGGAGTACTTCCTTGTGATCATTTTCAGGTGAGAGATCTGGTGTGGTTTGATCAAAGGCGCTGAGAAAAGCACCCAAGAAGAGGTCTTCAGCAATGGGTAGGGCCTATAAAGATTATTTTGGTTAGTCCAGGGCCAAACTACCTAATTTGGGGGGGTTAGAGCTGCCTTGGGAGAAGAATGGTCTCATGTTCATCCTCAATTCCTTAAGCTATTCCATGGGAAATTGGAGCTTATAAAGATCCAAGAAGATGAGACTGATTCCCCTGAAGGGAAGGAAGAGGCCTTGTGACCGTACTACAGTCACTGCTGAATATTTAGCCAAATAAATGCTCCAAAATATAAAGATGTTCTTTTTTGCTGTTTATGACATATAGATAGGTTTGTTTGGAATTCTTGAGGGAAAAGTTCCTAGAAACTGGATATCTATGTTTAATAAAAGAACAGAATATGGATGTTTAGTTAGATTAGGCTAACTAAAAGGATTGAGGCAAGATTGGCCAAATCAATCTTGGAGACTAGGCATCTCAAAATGGGTTGATTAATCAGGGAAATTTATTAATAAATACTGGATATAATTAATGAGAATTTAATTATATTAAAATAGCCTCGACTTTGTCAAGAAGTTTGGTTAAGGTTAACCATGGGAAAACCCCCAGAATTTGGGTTAAAAGCGCTGTGTTGGCAAATTTATTGGGTTAGAGGCGCCGCCTGGAGAAATTGCTGGGTGCCTGGTTTAAGTTTCAAAGCAGTTTAATGGGTTTTAAAGGCAAAAAACCATTAAATGCAAAAATAACTAAATATAGGCAAGGATGCCTAGGAATTCAGGTTTGATCAGCTGGTTCCCAGTTGGAACACTGACAGCTGAGTTTAGGATGTGCAATCCATAGGGTTTTGGTGCTGGGAGCTGGGGAAGCTCCATGCCAAATTGGTATATTGGGTTGAATGGAGTCAGGTGACTTCTGCCCATTGTAGGTCCATTCTCATAGATTGAGAATTGTTGGTGATCTTTCAGGTAAAGATCTATATTGGATGACTCAAATGTCATAGACCAATTGACACAAATTATTGGTTGATTCAGGAACTGGAGGGGTTTTCAGCCGTGTATGCAAAATGGTATATAAGCAAAAACAGTTAAACATTAATAAAATATATTCATTGTCGGTTTTGACGCTTTCTCCTCACCTATTTTTCAATTGTCATACCTTCCTTGTTAAAATTTGAGAGAGCCAAGTTTGGGGTTCTTTGTGTGGAAACTTCTGCCGCAAGAAAGGAGATTCCTACAAGTACATTGGAAGAATCTTGGACCATCCTGGAGGTCACTAAGACTGTTCCTGCCAAATCTTTAGTAGAAGTAAAGGCTGTGTTTGAAGAGCTGTATTCCAATTACTTTGCAAAGGAAGGGACTCCCGCCCAAGGGAATCAAATTTATGCTTGGGATGCTTGGAACTTGTTGGTAGGATGGGATGAAATCTTGCAACAAGTAAAAGAGATGGTGAATCATGAAATTGAGGCAATGAGAGCACAAGAGGAAAAAAGCATTGAAATCATGGCTTGTTGGCGGGATGACAATAAAGTGTTATCTGGTAAAATTGCCTCCCTGGAGGCAAAGCTCCTTGAAGCTTTGTCCCAGGAAGGTAACATCAATAAGAGTCAAGGGCAGGATAATGGCAGGATGAACTGGTTAAGCCTGGATCCATCACACATACCCACCACCTTGTTAACTTTGATCCTGCTCAAGCCAACGCCTTAAAAAGGTTTTTAAGAGCAAGCCTCATGGTTGCTTCTTTTACTTCCAACAATGCCTCAGAAGAAAGCTACAGAGCTTCTGAGAGCTTAACAGATAGATCACTAGATCAACCTCCCAGGAGCCCAAGGTGGCCTTCAACTCCTTTTCATCCATTGCCTTGGTGAGAAAAGAGGACTCCAGCAAGATCTATGAGGCCTTTAAGAATACCAAGTATATGGAGGACAATGAAGATATCTTTGCTCTATTTGTTGATTACTTTGAACTCCAATGGATTAGAAAACTTGAGACCAGACGCCATGGAAGAAAGGAAAACAAGATTGAATGGAACCAGTTCAAGTTTTTTAAGAATAAGATCATGAAGACTACTTCCTCTATGGAAAGCTGGCACAACAATTTTGCCAACTGTGTTGGAGTGAAGAAACCCAAGTTCAATGTCCTGATCAACAAGCTCAAAGTTGAACAGGCAACCAATGAAACTCTTTACCAGGGGTTTTCAGATGGACGCCAAAGTATTTTCCAGAGCAGCAAGGCTCTTAAAAGCTTTGAGATAGTCACAAAAAACTCCCTCATTCCCTACAACTCTTCCAACTGGCTCACTCATCTTGAGAATATTGCAAAAGCTCTCTGATATTCCAAATTAAATCTTGCATTGCTTTTACTTTCTTTTAATTTTATGTTGTGACAATAAAAATTTTACCATACAAATACATTTTAAAGCATTTTTTTTGTGAAGTTTTATATTCTACAATTAATTTAATACAGTTACATATAAATTCTAGTCTAATTTTGATTTTAAAAGTAAAAAGAGTTTCTTTAAAGAATAGCTAATTTAATAATCTTTTTATTAATTAGCATATACTTTTTGTTGCAGAAATAAGTTTCTTGGGGTCTCTTTAGTCTATAAAAGATTTAAAAATATATTCTTTTTTATATTAAAAACTGTATTTTATTCTGCTTCAAAGTTAACTTCCGGAAATTGATTTTTGCACTTTGATCTTTGATATTTTTGATTTCTGCACCCTACATAGTGATTCAATTTCTGCACTTTTTGGGGTTCCCATTTTTGATTTCTGCACTTTTGACCTTAGGAACTTTGACCTTAGGCACTTGCCCAGAATATAAGCCACTTGAACTACTATAAATTTGTATTTATTAACTTGATTTTTAATAAGAGTGGCTAACCTCATTCAACTATAGCACAGTGGCTTAGCTACAAATATTACCCAACTACAGGATGTGTGTATTAAAATTAAAAGAGAAGCTGCAGATTTTTAGTATACTTTTATATGATTGGATGATTAAACTATTTGATGAGGATTGAATTGCTGATGAAAAGAAAGCTTGGTCACTTTACAGTGATCATTTGAATTACAAATATAAATATTTTTTAAAAAAGAGATTTTAAAAACAGGTGGTTGGCTTGGACATTTAGAATTTATATATTCCAAAGTAAATCAATAGAAATTTTCACTTGGATGCATCACCTAATTCAAGTTGTTACAAAAGTAACAAGTTTGAATTCCCAGGCAGGAATTGAACCTGCACCCAGCCACCAGGTGGGGAGATCAGGTGGCAGGGGTTTTCCCAAACCTGGATTTGCTTTGAAAAGCAAATATTCAGGTGCAGGAATCATATCTTCCCTGTTTATAGCTGTGGGGCCAGTCCTGGGCCCCAAAAGCTACACCCAAGCCTTGGTGATATGACTGTTTAACAGTCACTTTCAGTATTTAGCCAAATAAATACTCTGAGATATATATGGTTGTTCTGTTTTTGTTGTTTATTTAATGTAGATAAGTTTAATTAGAATTCTTTAGTAAAAGATTCCAGATGGAAACTGGTATCTATATTTTATAAAAGAATATAATATGGTTTGGTAGTTAGGCTGTACTAACTGAAAAAATTTAGGCAAGATTGGCTGAATTAATCTTGGGGACTAGGTGTCTTGCAAAAAGGTTTAATTAGACCTGAAGGTTAATTAAAATGTACCTGCAGGAATAATTAATGAGGATTTATTCATTGGGCTAAAATGGGCTTGACTGTGTCAAGTAAAGACTTTGTGGCTTTGATTTGAATTGATTAACCTCATAGGTTAATCAGCATAATTGACAAGGGATCAATTAACCAATGATAACTAAATGTAGAAAATGATGTCTGGACATTTAGGTTTGATTAGCTAGTTCCCAGTTGGAACAACAATAGCTTGGATTCAGAATATGTAGATTTTACTGGGATTTGGTGCCGGGAGCTTAGGAAGTTACATGCATAATAATACATTGAAACAAAAGGTATCATGTGATTTCTTTGCACTGTAGGTACATTCTCATAGGTTGAGAAATGTGGGGATTTTTAGGTAAAAATCCTGATTAGATAAAGTCAATATGTCATAAATCACGTGATAAGAATCAAGGGTTGATTCTTGAAGTGGAGGGGTTTCCAGCCAAATATACCCCAAATGGTATATAAGCAAAAACAGCAAAATTCTAATAAAATATATTCTGTCAAATTTGAAAATTTCTCTTCAATTTTTTCAATTATTATTTCTTCTCAATTATTATTTAAAAGAGCTAATTTTGGAGTCCTCTGAGTTGAAGCTGCTGCTGCTAGAAAGGAAATCCCTGAAGGTTCCCTGGAGGAGGCCTGGGAGAGTCTTGAGGTCACAAAGACTTTGTCTAAGGAATTTTTAGTAGAAGTTAAAGCAGCTTTTGAGGAGTTATATTCAGACTATTTTTCTAAAGAGGGAACCCCAGCACAAGGAAATCAGATTTATGCCTGGGATTTGTGGAACTTGCTGGTAGGATTTGATGAGATCTTGCAGCAGGTGAAACATGCTGCAAACCAAGAGATTGAAGCTCTCAAGACAAGGGAAGAGAAAAGCGTTGAAATAATGGCCAGGTGGCGTGATGACAATAAGGTGTTATCACAGAAAATTGCCTTTTTAGAGGTAAATATTGCCAAAGCTTTATCTCATTAAGGTTCTGGTAAAAAGAGTCAGCCAGGGAATGATAATGGTAATTTTGACTGATTTGACCTAGATCCCTCACAGGTGGGTTTGGCTGGACCTGTGTTGCAACCAAGCTTCCCGCCTTGCCTGCTAATGTATCTTACAAACACAGGGGGCGCTCAATGAGCCGCCCCTTGACATATCTAATGTTATGGATTAATCTGATGGCAACATCAAATGGCGGGTACTTCATCCTAATTAGGAGCACTGCCAATTTGACTTGCTGATTCCTGCACAAGTTATTCCTTGGCTCTGAACCTTACATGGAACTTCCCACTTTGCCACCCCCTTGTGGCATTCCCCATATAGTATATTAATCCAAATATTCTACAATAAACAATACCTTATTCTTATTATTCTGTCCTTTTTATTGGACTGTTGTCTTCCCCAATTCCAAGTACTGAACTCTCATTGGTTCAGTTGCAACACCTGGGCAGGCTAAATTTAGCTGCCCAGGGCTCCCAGTTCAAGCCCATCCTCTATTTAGTAATTTTGGGTTCCCAATTGGGAGCCCCTTTTTTATTCAAGCTCTTTGGCCTCATGAATGCTTATCAGGCCAATCCAAATCAAGTAATCAAATTGGAAATGACCCCATGACACCTGCAATCAATCTTGCTACAACTAATAGCCAGCCAAGAAAAGATAGGTCACTAGCAAGACAAAAAGCTGTTCCTGAAGACCCTAAAGATAATGAAAAGCCAGCAAACCATATAACAGAAGTTGGGATGCCAAACCATGTCACCCAGATAGCACAAGAAGAATGCCTAGAGATACCTACATGTGAGTGACTATATAATTCTAGAACACCTGTGAGATTCTGTATTAACATTTTTACCAAATAAAGTTTTTATAAACCTTTGGTTCACCAATCTAATTCCATACATATTTTTGATACTCTTTCATCTGCAATCACCTAAGTACCAATACTCATCCTCAGGGATTGAAAGCCAAGCGCCAGTTGACAAAACAGAAGCCTTTGACTACTACTGTCAACCCAAAAATCCATTTGGCCCTGTGCATTTCACTGAGTATCCCTAAATCCTGATCACAAACCCTGGACCTTGGAAGACTTGCAGTAGTACACCCGCCCAAACACACCCAAGGATCCTTATCAAATAATCTGTGACGGCAAAAAAATCACTATATACCCATTGATCTTCAACAGAAAATACAATAATCCTGCTGCCTACCTGGTCCCCATAAAACCACCCTTTAACCCAAATCATCCATCTCAACCCCCCAATTCTGATCCCGCTGGCCATAGTAGTCAATTTATGGGAGTGTCATACCTGGCGCTCACTGGATTGATTGATTCTACCTTACCAGCAGCTGGACCATGGGCCATGGCTGGGAAGGCACTCTTCTACCTGGTAAATTTAGGTCTCATCATCTGGTGGGCCATGCCTGTACCTTCTTCATTCCCTCCCTCACCTGAAGGGGCAGCACGGTACTTTTGGTATCCTGAAATAAGCAGCTGCATATTATTTCAGAGTAAACTTTGCTTGCTACACCTTCATCCCAAAAGAACATCAGTGAAAAGAACTGGCTATGTTAAAATTATGATTCAATATAATGATTTTCATGAAATTTAGAGGGTGTAGATAAATTTTTTAGATGATTCTGATCAAAATAGTACTAAACATGATAGCTCTAGCTGCTCTAGATGCTGAGATATATAGTTAAGAGCTGAAATCAAGTTCATGTTATAATTAAAGGCTCAGACTCAATTTGATATTATCTAAATTTACTTTTAATACACACTAAAAAAACTAAAATCAATGTATATCAGTGAATACTAAGCTGATTTTGATGTCCAAGATTCTTTTAAAGCTGCAGATCAGCTCTACATTTGAAGGGATTTAGAAAATCAAATACTAAATTTTAAAAAAATAGTTTAGCTTTACTAAACTTAATAGTGATACTATACTTATTTAGGTTTAGTTTTTATTCATACTTGAAATTTATAATTTAAATTAAATTTAAATAAAGTTAATTGAAATTACCTTTTAATGAAGCAACTAAATAAAATTTAATTAAACATGTGATAATTAATCCAAGCCTAAAAATACAATAAAATATATTTAATTGGTTTATTAAATCTGTTGTAACTGTGCTGTTTTAGCAGAGTTACAAGGGAAAAATATTTAGAAACTAGATAATATTCTTTATTGAGAGATATACATTATATAGTCACTGTGAATCAAGGATAAGAGGAACATGATTGTGTTGATCACACGGCTGGATGATGAAGAGGGTAGTCTGATCCTTGTAATGAGTCAAGCGCCAAAACAAGGTATTGGTCATGCCCTGCCCCAAAGGGCAGGTTCTTTGAAGTTATCATATTTAATATTTTTGCTCAGTTTGATTTTTCAGTATTTTAAATATTTTGAATTTTGAATTGAAAGTTAATATTTAAGTATTTTAAGTTTATTGCCTTTGTTTTTTGTGATTTGCGTTTGAATTGTTGTTTTTGTTGTTGCTCTGACCACCAATTCTTATCCACATATATTTCTACTTTAAGTTAGAATAATTTCATCTTACTTTACCTTTCAAACTCCTGCTTATGTCTTTGCCAATCTCTCCCCAGCTTCTTTGAAGTG